>JXCR01138492.1:291429-328921 GCA_002079205.1 Phalaenopsis hybrid cultivar | reverse complement strand
CAAATAAGAAACTGCCAGCACTAAGCACTAGGAACACACCTCAAAAGTCACGGACAGCATGATGAGGTTTCTAGCCCTCCTTCTCGACGACTGAGCTCTTCTCTTCATCTTAGCATCGACTGCCGCCTCCTCCTTGGACAAGTGCTGCAGTTTCTTCTCGTAGTCTTCGTTCTTAACTCCAATAATCCCTCTCCATATGCGCGACATAATCCCCCTTCGTTGGTTTTTCTTAAGCCCCGCCGACGCCTTCGTGTTCTCCCCCTCCTCCGTCGGCGCATCCCCTCCCGGCTCCTCCATTACCTTGAAACAAACCCGGATCCACTTAAAATCGAGTAAAGAAGAAGAAATAAAGAAACGTAAAGGAGAGGGAGGAAAGATGACGAATCGAGGGAAAGAGAAAGCTCACCAGCCTGCTGGATCGCGGATCTTGATCTCGAAGGGGCCGATGAGCGAGGGCAGATGTAGCAGAACGCTTCGACGAGGGTTTCGATCTGTGGAAATGAAATGGACTGTGAAGTTAAACAATCAGCTAATTAGCCTTTTAATTATGATTAAGATAATTAATCGACTGTAAAAGTTTGAAACTCGAATTCTACTTTTAAAGCTGACTATCGACCCTTAAAAAATCTCAAATGAAAATAGATTTTCTTTTTAACTGTAATTAATATATTAATTTGAGGGGATTATATTTATTAGATTCCACCTGGGCAACGTTATTAATTTGATTGGCTCGACCGCGAAATTTATTTTAAATCGTTAGCATGGCTGTCCGCTGTTTGTAGCTTATTTTATGATCACGCGCTGAGGTGGCATTTCATTGATTTGACTATCAGTGGGATGTAAACGAGCCCAACTTCAATCAACTAAAAGCTTATTTTTGTACCAAGTGGGCTGTAAACAGGCTCAACTTTGACCAATCAAAACCTTACTTTTGTTTGACTCATTTTATCTTTTTTTTTTTATTTATTTATTTTTTTTTAAGAGATGGAAGAATTTACTTATATTCGACGAAATTCAAATTCATTTGTTCAAATTAAGCTCGTCTTCGACTCTAATTTGATTCACTTTGTCACCTACAATGTGAGACTAAAGAATGCATGAGATTAAGGAATGCAAGGTCCTCGTCATTCTCCGCTCATAACTTATATATTTTATAACTAAATGACCCAAATAAATATTAAAAAATCATAAATATAGTATTTTTCAAATATATGTAAAAACGACATAAATAATATTTTATTATTTTATTATATAAGTTTTTCGAGTCAAAATGAGTTCAACAAGAATGAACAAATTTTTTTCCGTGTTCGACCCATTTATAAATAGAGCTCGTAAGAGTTGTTTGTGTTATGTTCGTTTGCTTAACGAACTTATCTAACACAAACTATTTAGCGAGTTGTTCGCGAACGATTAATTTTTTTTGCAGCACTAAGTGTCACTTACTAACTTCCAATAAATAGTGGGTTTCGTGAACATTGCTAATAATGAGCATGGCAGAAGGCTAAATAAGAAACTGTGTGGGTTGTATGGTTATTTAGTTAGGATTATTTTGAATATGATATTAAAATATTGGAGTTTTAAGGTATATTAAATTTAAAATGTTGTTGTTAATTTTGAAACTCAACCAATAAGATTTTTTTTTTTTTTTTTATTGGCAAATTATAAATACAACTTATGAACCTCTATGTATTGGAAGTGACCCAATGCAACCTTACTCGAATTTCTTTTTTTTTCCGCTTGACCTCTCATTTTTCTGGTAACATTTCATGAAATTAGCATGACAATATAGTTGTTCATGAACCCACACACTCCCACCTTTGTTTGTAACCTCTACGCAATCCACCATAACCTATACCTCAACTTTTGACTTATGCACATCACTACCTCCGATATCATCTTGTCCTTAGTGAATTCAATAAGTCGTTGATTGATTTAAGAAACTTTATTCCCCAATAGCAGCAACAACAACAACAAGCCGTTTGTCCCATTAAGTGTGACATGCGACATGAATCTTTTTTCTTCATTGTGTCCTATTGAGTGTCATGCTTTCATTTAATTCTAATAAATTAAGATCATTTTTTTATACAGCAAGCATAAGTTTTTTTAAATTCTACCTCTATATTTCTTAACATAAGTTAAATCTAAAACATCAACTCTCCTGATGGCTCATCAGATGGTTTACATTTAATGTGAACAAACTATCTAAGATGACACTCTCTGATATTGTCTGCTACTAGAGCTATTCCAACCCATTCACATATATCTTATTTTCATATTTTTGTCTCTAAGTGTAAAGACACTCATCAAACTAAGAATTCTAATTATAACAAGTCTAAAGCTAATTATATGTTTCCCTTTCACAAGCCAACATTCTATGGCATAAAGAATTTAAAGTCTCACAACTATCGTATAAGGGCACTTTTCTCTCACACAATAGGCTCGATGCAGTCCTCTACTTTAATCATCTAACTTTAATAACATCCTAATCCATCACTTTGAACAAGAGATCCGAGATATCTAAAATGTTCACTCCTTTGAATGGCTTATCATTGATAATTACATCCCCGCCACTAGATATCTTACTGATAAAATTATAATCAATGTATGCAATTTTAGATAATCAAATGAGAGCCTTTATACTCTAAATTTGATCTCTATAATTCAAGTTTTTCTTGAACCTCTTTAGTCTCATCAACAAGAAAGGTATCATTAATGAAAAACATACACTATGCTATGTCCTCCTATAACTGTCCAGTAAGAACATCCATATTTAAAACAAAAAAAAGATGAGCTTGAAGTTGATCATTAATGTAATCCATCTAAAATATAAAAATATTTGGCCAATCTCTTTTGTTTGAACATAAGTAGTTGCTCTAGTATACATATATTTAATGACTTAAATACAAACAATATCAGCACATTTTTCCAAAACTCCTTACTTTTCTCGGAGCCCTGTCATAAGTTTTTTCTATGTTAACAAAAATAACATGCCAATTTTCCTAGCTCTTGTTGTAATATTCCATCGATCTCTCAATAAATATATATCATTCATAGCAGACTTCTGTGACATGAATTCAAAGTGATTTTCATAAAATTTTGTTTCGCACTGTAAACTATGCTCAATTACTCTCATCTATAACTTTAATGCATGACAAAATTTAATTATTCTAAAATTTGCACACTCTCCTGCATCCCCTTTAAACATGAATTAATTGACTAATTCACCATCATCAAATATCTTTTTAGTTATTAAAATAATATTAAAAAAATTAGTAAATCGAGAAATTTCTCAGATCTTCTAAATATTTTTACACTATTATTATTATAATATCATAATGTCTTACTGCTTTTGCACACTTTATTTTTTATTTTTTAAATTTTTCCTCAACCTTAATTTTATTAATGCAATGGAAGAAATAAAAAACTTTGTTATTATTTAAAACATTAAGATCATCACAATTGATCATTTTTTCATATTATCTATTGAAATGGTTATCAAAATATTTCACTCACGTATGTTTAATATCTTCAACTAAGATACTTCTTTAATTTTCATCCTTAATATACTTTGCTTGGACAAAATCTTTTCTTTTCTTATCTCTTTGCTTGTGTATGTGTGTGTGATCACTAAAAATAGAAATTTTAGAATAGAAAAACTATTCTCTTAAACTCCTAATGGCCGCCATATATATATTTTTTCAATTCTTTAAGCTTTTAAATCTATACCAAACTATAATAAAACTTATTATTTTTATATTTTCCTGCACATTTTTATTATACCACCAACTATTTGTGTTCATATGAGTTTTTATTTTTATTTTCTAAGCACATCTTTTGTAACTTTCTTAATAATACTTATTGCTTTTCCCACATATTATTTGCTTATTTATAAACATCTCAAATATTAATATATTGCAGTTTTCTCGTATGAATAAATTTGTTTATCTTTTTAAGTGCCCCTATCTAACTTTATAATAATATGTTATTCTTCTAACATTTAATCTTAAAATCCAAAACCAATAATTGATGTGGTACATAAATGTTTACTTGTAATCACCCTATTATCCTTACAATCTTGAAGATAATTTTTTTTTCATAAGAAATGAATCAATTTATATTTTATTAGATCAATTGTTATAAGTGACAACATCATAATTTATTTTCATAAATAAAGTATTAGAAATATTGAAACATCGCCGCACACTATTTTTATTTGAGAACTTTTTTTATGATTGTGTAATTTATATTAAAAATTGTTGCTTCTCTTCTTTGCTGTCTTTCATAAATAAATTTGATTGCTATGTATGCAAATCTCACTTATTTATATCTATGCAAGACAGTTCTAAAATCTGTCACTATTACATTTCAAATTCATAAATTAAGCACCGGTTTCGACAGTTGCAAAAATTTGAAGAAGCAGCTGTGAAGTTACTGAATAAGAATTTATTATTCAAAAAGTACCATTGCAAAAAATATATATATTTTAAGAGTTAAATCACAACTTTCAAGCAGTTAACACAAATAATCATATATGGTGACAAAATACAACTTTCAAATAAAATTTTTTGAAAATACAAACAAAACACAATTTTACGTAACAAAAAAACTATGATGCGACACCTTAAATTCAAAATGTAATAGTGATAGATTAAGAGGCGTTAAAATATTAAGCAAAAAATTAAGCAAAAATGTAAGAGACAAAAAACTACGAGGCGTTAAAATATTAAGCACCGCTGGCCCAAACACACCCCCGAGTAATTGAAATAAATAGAATTTAAAATATATTTATACTATATTCATACATTTTATACATTCACCACAATATTCTAACTTCAACAACTTAAAAGCAAAAAAACGGAAACCTTAAATTCAATCAAACAAACTTCATTAACGGCCGGTTCACCGAAATGATAAAAAAATGACTTCAATTATGATGCGCACATGCGTCTGGTCCCACTAGTCTAACTCCTTGTAGGGCAAAATGGTCCTACCGGAAGAATGTGCAAATTCTTATTACGGCCTTATTTAAAAGAGGGATATTCTTACCCTGTAATTTCTGTAAATCCAGCATAATTTCACGCCTAAACGGGGTGTGATATGAAGAAGTGTTCCTATATATAACACCAGTCCGACGGTCAGACTGTAGATTTGACTCGAACGTCTTGTAATTCTGGAGTGATTATTCTGCTCTCGTCACACACCTACGACGGTGGAGCAGCTCCCAACTCCGGCCGCCCTTCGTCCTCTCCATCGCTTGCGGAGTTCGTAAAGCTCCCATTTCCCAATGGATTACGAACGGATTGAGAAACCCTCACTCACGGTAAATGTTCTCTCGTCCTTTGTTTGTTGCCCACACCTCCGATCTCAGCTTTCTCTTCTCTCAATGCTATCACAGAGCACAATCTCTGATCTGAGAGGTTCACGTTTTACGTTTGGTTTCCTGCCATTTTTTGTCGGATTGCACTTTTTCCTCGATGCTGACGAGCTCGTCCTGTTTCTTGCTGCAGGGTGGAGGGTTTTCTCCGGGTAAGCTCAGGGCTATGCTTCTTGGAGTGGAGAAGAGGAGGCAGGATGAGAAAGAGGAGCTGGAGGCGAGGTTTTCTTTAACATCTGACCTCGGAGAGGCAGAGGACCGACGTGAGATCTAAATGTCTCTTTATTTATTTGTTTCGTGTGAGCTCTATTGCCTGAACTGTGGCGCTGAGGTTCGATTTTGCAAGGTACGAGCACAGCGGATAACTACAAGGATGTGGAAATAGTGAGCCTGAGTTCTAGGGTTCCAGCGCAGGAGGAGGATTCGCTGGATGCGGACAGCGTGTTGTCCGGATTCGAGTTCCAGCGGGCGGAGCGTGCTCAGCATCATCGGTCGGTGTTAATGCCGCCGTTCTCGAAGCCGGCGCCTTCTAAGTGGGACGACGCGCAAAAGTGGATCGCTAGCCCGACGTCGAGTAGACAAGGGAAAGGTGGGACGGCGCAGCCGAAGAAGACCGGGTTAATGGGGCATGGTGGTAGGCAGCAGGCGGTGGCGTCGAAGGTGATTTTGGAAGTACCGGAGGAGGCGGGCACTAAGAAGATCGATCTGAACCAGGGAAGGAAGGAGACGTGCAGGAAGAAGGGGGTGACTGGGGCACCGGAGGCTTACTCTCTGGTGGACTGGGGCATCAGGTCGGCTCCTATGGTTGAGGACTCTATGCAAGATCCTGCAAGTAAGTACATGGTCCGCAGTCTGCATACGCAAATAAACTTTTGAAAGCAGATATATGTAACTGTGGTTTTTGCATGCCGGTGGTTTTACGCAAGTTACTTTTGATTCGCTTTTGACTGGGAGATTTTTACATTTTAAAATACATGTGCTCTCTTTTAAAAATTTATTTGATGTTCTTCTGCATGCATGCTTTTGCCAAGGAACTGAAATTGTCACTCAGCTATAACAAACTTAGCATTATGCGCGTTGAACTTTGAAGTTCTTAATGCTAAGATGTTATCATGTTAAAGTCTAACATACAAAGAACTTAGCTGAATCCTGTGAAACGTAATGGCATGTTTGGCTTTGTTGTACACGGGAGTTATCTTATTGCCTAACATCCAAATATAGAATAAAATTAGTTAATCATCCTTACTTTTTTGATCATATTCCCTGTTAACTTCACGGCTGCACAGTTGTATTTAAAGGTGATCTAGACTAAAAAAATTATATTAATATTTGTTAGTTTATTTATGGAAAGTATATTCCGCCTAATATGAGAATTGTCGATGGAGAAAAATATTTACGTTTAAATTAAACTTTCGTTGGAAGGATTATAAAACATTTTTTTTGTCCATAAATTTTATTTTTTTAAAGGCCAAATGTCTTTTGCAATCCAGCATAACCACTTCTTGAGGATCCCGCCAATGTATTGTTTGAAGAGGGGCTGGTGTACTTTCTCTTATCCTCTCGCCATAAATAAATTGTTTTTATGGTTTAGACCCACGATCCTGGTCAAAATTGATTTTTGGGCGTACAGATTGAAAAAAAAATGGTGCTGTTTCAGTTGTGCCCAACAGTAATAAAGCTATTGCATGGTAAAGAGGCATCATTTGGTACCAAGGGGAAAAAGTCGTGCTGGCATGTTGCTTTAATGGCTTTTATATATATTTGGTCTCATATTAGTTCCGTGAAAGTTGATAATAAGTGGGCATGGCGAACTCTCATGTGATCTAGTTTCACGTACTTGGGCTAGCACTGAAAACTGTTCCAGTTTAAGTGGATCACAAAATGACCTTGAGCTTGAGTTGTTCAACTAGGATTTAGTTGTCAAGCAGGAAAGTGTTGCAATTTTGTGATGGGAAACCTGCCCACCCAGGATTGTTGGATTGCAATGCCAGATTTCCTTCAATGGAATTGATTTCCATGTAGGAATCTTATTATTTACACAAAGCTCCCCACCAATTAGAGTTTGCAAGTTAGAAGTTTGTAAATATGGAAGAGATAAATTAGAGGTGAATGGGCATATACTTACAACCCAGAAACTAGAATTCAACACTATAAATTAAAGCAAGAAGAATAAATAAACTAATTCTAGATGCGAGGAAGCTAGTTGCTTCGTGTTTTCTCCTCCTTTTGATTTGTTCTGAGAACTCCTTCCGTAGAGTTTTTGATCTTAGTGGGATGGAGAGTTTTGCAATTGAATCAATAAAATTCCATACACAAAAGTTGTAGGTAATTCAATTTGGAATAAATGAAGCTTTACATAACTTAATTCTAGTGAGAGTTGAAAGAATGCTCAAAATGGCAATTGGGTAAAGCTATAGTTGTCACTACTCGGCCTAGGAATATGAATTACTAATACCGGTATGGATGGCAGTGTCATATCAGTGTAACATTTACAATAATCCTCAAAAATCTTCGAGACAGTAAAGAGCCACTAAATCATAAGAGTTCTTATACTTCACTTAAATACATAAGAATGTCCATTTTATAAATGATACGACATCGACAAGTTTTATCTTTTGGTATGAATCTCGAGGTGATTAGTACGAATCTCGGGGCATTTTTTTAGTATGAAACATTCAAACTCAAATTTAAAATCATTCAGAACTCTGATTTCAACAAACTTGTAGTCAAATTGACCCGCTCGACGAGATGATCTCAATGGCACTAAAATTGGTCCAATCTGAGTCAAATCAAGTTCAGGTCAAACTATTATCAGTGCCTAATTAAAAGGTAAAATGGATTTCAAATCTAAAAAACTTTTAGTCAAATCGAGCATCTTGACAAGAATAATCCAACGAACCAAAGAACACTCAATTCTGATGTAATTAAGACACTCAAATGTCCATAGAATGTCGTTTGATCGAGGAAATCTCTTTGAACGGTTTGATGTATTAGTCCGTATTTTTTTTATTTGCAGGGATGTCTCTCTTAAACTCTATAAATAACCTTACTCCACTCTTGAGAGGAGAGCTAGACCTTGAACAAGAGAAAGATCACAGCTTGGAGGAGAAGTTGAACACCCGAGTTCTTCGCTGAAAGTTCAGTGAATGTTGCTCGCTCTTGCAGCCGCTGACCACTGTCTATTGTCACTCGACCATCACCTGCTCCTTACGACAAAGTCTCTTGTGGAATCACAACATGCGTTGTGGAATCCCAATGTACGTTGCCACACAATGAAGCACCTTAGGGAGCAATACGTTGTCTAGTACTACGTGCAGCGACACACCTCGAAGACAGTGTACCAGAGTTCCAACAACTATTCTCGACTGCAATCATTTCTGAAATATTGTACCTTGAAGAACTATGCAGTTATTTCCCGCTTGTGAGACGAGGATTTGTGTTTGTAATCGCCAATTTATAGTGAATTGGNTTCTCCTCTGCTTCGTCCTCGCAGATAACCAGAATCTTCTCAAGCACAGAAAATCTTCGTCTAAGCAACAATGACAGCGACTGCATTCTATCCTGCGACTCAAACTTGCACCCTTCTCTGTCTGAGGGAATTTGGAATCGCAAGAATTTTCTCACTAGTAGAAATTCCAAACGCCGCGGAGTTTGCTTTCTTTCTCAAATAGGAATCCTGTGTCGATAACATACAGTTTCTCTCTGGTGTAATCTTGTGCGGGCTACAAACAGTTTCTCTTTCCAATGCAAATTCTATGTCGACGACAAACAATCTCTCCTTATAGTGAAAATTTTCATGATGATCAAATACATCAAGAAAGTTGTTTCTTCCTTTTCAAACGTTACGGCTGAAGTTGAACCAAGGATGTTTGGTTCTACAACATCTAAATTCTCTTCTCGCATCACCAATCACAAATTACATCACAACAATTTTCTCCAGTGGTCTCGATATGTGTTCATAAATATCTATGATAAAGATAAAAATGATCAACGAAAATCCTACACTAAAATTTACTAATACTAAACAGTGAACATAGAAGATTGAAATTTATATGATGAAGTCATAGCTATCAATTCCATGACCATGAAATTAGAGATAATTTCCTATTGTACAAAACGACAAAATAATTTTGATGTCGCAAGGAAAACCTATTCAAGCATTGACAACACCTTTGAGTTGTTTGACATTGAAACTAGATTATATGACATGTAGCAAGGTGAGTTGAAAATTACTCAATACTTTAACATTCTTTCCAAATATTAACTTCAACTATATATGCATGAAACATACACATCGAGGTGCTCGCAAGACTGCTCTTTACAAAATCATTGTTGAACAAAAGAGAATCATCAAGTTCCTTCTAGGACTCAACAGAAAACTAGATGAAGTTAGAGGAAGAATCATGGAAACCAAACATCTTCCCTCAATTCATGATGTTTTTGTTGAATTATGAAAGGAAGAGAGCGGGAAAAAACTCATGAAAACAGATAATCCCACCACATCAAATATTGATAACTCAAATTTATATACTCGCAAATCATCTCAAGACAATAAAGCAAAGAAGAACAGACTGTGGTGTGAACATTATAAAGAACTTTGTCATATGAAAGAGACGCGTGAAAAGATTTATGGGAAGTCTGCAGATTGAAGACCCAATAAAGTCAAAGGTGATGGGAAAAATCAAACAAACACAGCATCCAAGGAAGACAATCCTCTTGAACATAGTCAACTCAACAAAGAACAACTTGAAGCTATCCAAAGGCTTATTGGACAATATTTTGAGCATTCTACTAGCCTTCCAGCACATCAAAGTAGTCTTTATTTGCTATTGTTGCACTCAATGGGAAGAAAAAGTTTTGGATAGTGGATTCTAAAGCATCTAATCACATGACAGGTGATATCACTTCTTTCCAATCCTTTCATTTTTGCAAACACCATGCTACGGCCAGAACCACATATGGTTCCCTCCGCGAAAGGACTTGGATTTGTGAATCTCACAAAGGATAATATTCTTCAATTTGCGCTTTATGTTCCCAAACTTAATTACAATTTACTGTCTATTAATAAAATTACTCGTGAGGTAACACGAATTGTGTTACTAAATTTTATCCTAATTTGTGTGAATTTCAGGCGGACTCAAGAAAGATGATTGACAGCATTGATATGTATATGAACTTTATTTGCTCACCAAGACCTCTAATTCAAAAGAATCACCGCACGATTCACAATTCTTTGAGTAATGTCATGTATTTGAGTTTGTTTCTCAAGAGAGTAAAATTATGTTATGGTATTTTTGCCTTGAACATCCAAATTTCTATTACATTGAAAAATTGTATCCTCATTTGCTTATAAACAAAAAATATAGTCTTTATCAGTGTGAAACTTATCACCTTGCTAAATATACTCGACAAGTGTACCCAAGCCTGAAATACAAACTAACACATCCCTTTTCCATGATTAATACTGATATCCAGGGGCCCACAAAAATAAAAAATTCCAAATGAGACTAGGTGGTGTGTCACCTTTATTTAAACCTTTCTTATCAAGAAAAAATCTAAAACAGCAAAAATATTTGAAACCTTTCGCAACATGTTTCTCGCCTAATTTCAAAACAAAATTCAGATTCTCAAAACCGATAATGCAAAAGACTAACTCTGCTCTCAGCTATTATCTATAAAAAAAATATCATTCATATAAGCTCTTGTTAACACACCCCAATAAAATGATGTGGCTGAGAGAAAAAACAGACATCTCCTCGAGGTAACATGTTCAATTCTATTCACTAACAATGTGCCTAAACATTTTTGGGAAATGCAATTCTCACAGCTACAAATCTCATAAATAGGATGCCTAACAGATTGTTAAATTTTAACAAAGACCATTATACAATCCTACCCCCATATCCAGTCTTTCACCTCTAACCTACCACTAAAAATTTTTGGTGGCATCACCTTTGTTCATCTATATCAACCACATCATGCCAAACTCAATCTCAGGTCAATCAAGTGCATATTTGTGGGCTACTCTTCAAATAAAAAAATGGTATAAATACTATTCTCCAGAAACACAAAAATTTTACATCTCCATGGATGTGACCCTTTTTAAAAAACAATCATATTACCTTAAATCTGCCATTCTTGGAGAGAGTTCGAGAATATCAAATATGAGGTATCATTCAAAACCTCAAGCTCACCTCCTTTATATCCCTAATGAACTCACTCTTGTCCCCACTATCACGAATCAATCAGAAATGAACCTACCATTCCATTAAATTCTCCAACAGCTCCCACCAATAACCGAGAACTCTGTGTGTACACTACAAAAAAAAACACAATAAGCATGTAAGGGACAATATACAAATCAACGGGACCAAACTCTACGCACTCTTAGTATTCACACAAACATATCATGAGAGCCAAGAGGAATAAGGGCATATGCATGCACAAATCACCCAATAGAAAAATTTGTAATCTATGAAAAATTATCATCCTCTTACAAATCTTTTGTTCAAAAATTGAATAATGTATAGGTTCAAGATTTATTCCAAAATGTCTTATCTATTCATGCTTTGAAAAAGGATGTGTAAGAGGATATTATTGCACTTGAAAAGTATAGTATCTGAATCACAACAACTCTGTCACTTGAAAAACAACTGTAGGGTGCAAATGGGTATTCAGTGTTAAATACAAAATAAATGAGAGAATATAAATGTTCAAGACTAGACTTGTAGCAAAATAAGTCGCTCAATCCTATGGAAGTGACTACCAAAAAAATATTTGCACCAGTGACGAAACTCAACATAGTAAGAGTATTAATGTCATTGGCTGTCAACTAGGACTGGCTTTTACGTTAGTTATACATCAAAATGCATTTCCTAAAGTGTCTTGAAAAATAAGTGTATATGGAGATACCTCCATAATTAAAGAACAACACAAATAATCGACTAGTTTGTAAACTAAAGAAATCATTTTATGGGTTGAAACAATCTCCAAGAGTATGGTTTGAAAGGTTTACTAAGACTATATTGCCCATGAGTGCTATAAATGTCAGGTTGATCACATTTAGTTTATAAAATCAAATCAAGAAGACATGATAGTCATCATTAGTGTATATATAAATGACAATATTCTTACAGAAATTAATGTAAGGGAACTTGAAACAATCAAAGGAATAATGACTTCTGAGTTTGGGATCAAATGTTTTAAAATTTTAAGGTGTTTCCTGATAATGGAAGCAACTAGATCCAAAGAAGGCATTGTCATATCCTAAAGAAAATTTATGTTGGAATTATTAAAGGAAACAGAAATATAGGGGTACAAATCAACAAATACTCCTATGGATACTGATTGGAGGGCATCAAAGGAGAGGATAGCATCCAAGTTGAAAAAGGAAAGTATCAAAGATTTAAGAAAAAAACTTATTTATTTGCCACATACAAGGTCAGACATTGCTTTTTTTTTTATGGATGTAGTGAGTAAACATATGAACACTCCATATAAAAATTATTTAGAAGCGGTCTTTCGAATACTGAGGTACACAAAAATGACTCAAGGACATTGATTCATAATCAAGAAAACTGAGAATCGCAACATTTAGATCTAAAGGATGCTAACAAGGCTGGAAACTAATCAATAAAAGATTAACCACGGGTTATTATTCATTTGTATGGGGTAATCTGGTTACTAGAAGAAATAAAAAACAAACTGTAGTGGCAATAAGTAGTACAAAATCTGAGTATTGTGTCCTGACCCTAGGAATTTGGGTAGGGATGTGGCTACATAAATTAATAGTGAAACTACACAGAGAATAAAAACACAATGAAGAGTTTCAATAATTGTCAATCACTCAACCGTATTTCAAATATTTGATACATCATGATCGAACCGAGCATATATAGATTAACAGACACTTCATTTCTAAGAAGATCAATGGATGGGTTATCCAACCAAGCTATATCCCAACTCAATATCAACTGTTGACATTCTTACCAAGGCTCTTTCTCAGCACCATTTTAATGATCTCAACAACAACTTTGAGACTTATGATATATACAAAACAACTTGAGGTAGGTGTTGATATACATAAAACCGCGAACCATATGGGCGATTTACATATAACCGCGAACCATAGGGGCTCACCCACATTTTAAGAAACCATGGGTTCGCAGCTACATTTGAGGGAGGGAAATTATTCTCCATTATTGCATTTTTTTATTTCTTCTTTCTTATCAACATGACTTGAATTTCCCTCAAATTGTATTAGGGCTAGTCTGAATTGTATATATTTGTTCTTTGTTGAATGAGAAAATTAGAGATTTTCTCTCTAAGAAAGTTTCTCAAATCCACACATGAATGATCATAGAAAGTTAATTTAATCAGTTCGGATTGAAAAATGCAATGGTCTGAACAACCACAAATGTTCAACAAAAATTTAAGGCATATAATTGATAAACATATTTATTTAAAATGACAACTGGTTGCACAATAAAAATAATTTTGAACCATAACCATAGTGCACTTTACTCACAAATCAGGATTAACCAAAGAATCATATTTTCTCTCTCCATTTTCTTGAAATTGTATGGAGCGGATGCCCAAGAAAGAACTAGAGAGAAAACCAACAAAAAAGATTCTCTTTTTATTTTGGTGGCTGCAAATGAACCAAGCATTCAACGAGCTACTTGTGGATTGGCTAGATTAGAGCTCATTTATAATCATTTCATTAGCTATTTGAACAAGCATAACACTTTTACAAATACACGGTTCTAAATGAGTAAGTTTGAATAACTTTTTGTCTGATTCATTTATATTCATGAACAACATCGTTTAAAGCTAGTGAATAAACTTGTTAAAAAACTCAAGTGCGGCTCGATTATGATTTGATTAAAACTCATTAATGTATAGTGTTGTTTAAATGTTTATTTTTTATGCTTAACAAACTTTATTTGATGTCTCATTTATTCTTCCAAACAAACTTCAAGTATAGAGCTCAGTTAAAGCTTGATTATTTGTTAAATGAGATGCTCGTTAATAAGTTCAATAATCTCTATATAAACCAAGCTCATATAGGGTTCTAATAAACGAGCACGAGCTCAAACACATTCCTAAAAGCTCAAATCAAGCTTGAGTTGTGTCTGAACAGGCTTTCAATAAACAAGTTCGAGCTCTAAAACACATCAGCTCAAATCAGCTTGGCTCTCTTGCAGCCCTAATATTTTTCAAAGAAAAGAAAACCTTATTTTACAATGAGTCTACAAATGAGAGAATGTCAAAATCAAGAGGTCATATTCATATAGAAAAATGAAGTTTGGTTTTCAGGGGAAAAAACATTTAAGAAATATCTACAATAATCAACCATTGGAAGCCCAATTTTAACTCTTTTAATATCTTGCTTTCATTCAAAATGCATTTCCAATACAAATAATTCACTATTTTCTACCAATTTATCTACTTATTTATGGCATGATTGGCACTATCTTTCTGATATAAAATTCATATTTGAATTAGTTGATGCTAATTTTTGTTTAAAAAGCTATGCATAATCTTAGCATTTTGGAATATTCCATTCTAGACAGTTTTAAAAGTGTTATTTCATACAAAAGCTATAACTCTCTTTTTTGCATCAAAAGTTGGATACACGCTATTCTATTTCATGGGTCCTTGGAGTATCCCACACTTTGACTTACAACTCCACCAACATTCAATGCCATCTTTTTGTCATGCCCATCTTGATTTTTGCAACAAAGAGTTGACTCCTACGCTAGGTTTTTCTCTAATGACAATAACTACAATCTCCAAAAAGCAATTTTAATTTCATTTTGCATAATGCATGTGAACTATAATCCTANTGAATCACAACAACTCTGTCACTTGAAAAACAACTGTAGGGTGCAAATGGGTATTCAGTGTTAAATACAAAATAAATGAGAGAATATAAATGTTCAAGACTAGACTTGTAGCAAAATAAGTCGCTCAATCCTATGGAAGTGACTACCAAAAAAATATTTGCACCAGTGACGAAACTCAACATAGTAAGAGTATTAATGTCATTGGCTGTCAACTAGGACTGGCTTTTACGTTAGTTATACATCAAAATGCATTTCCTAAAGTGTCTTGAAAAATAAGTGTATATGGAGATACCTCCATAATTAAAGAACAACACAAATAATCGACTAGTTTGTAAACTAAAGAAATCATTTTATGGGTTGAAACAATCTCCAAGAGTATGGTTTGAAAGGTTTACTAAGACTATATTGCCCATGAGTGCTATAAATGTCAGGTTGATCACATTTAGTTTATAAAATCAAATCAAGAAGACATGATAGTCATCATTAGTGTATATATAAATGACAATATTCTTACAGAAATTAATGTAAGGGAACTTGAAACAATCAAAGGAATAATGACTTCTGAGTTTGGGATCAAATGTTTTAAAATTTTAAGGTGTTTCCTGATAATGGAAGCAACTAGATCCAAAGAAGGCATTGTCATATCCTAAAGAAAATTTATGTTGGAATTATTAAAGGAAACAGAAATATAGGGGTACAAATCAACAAATACTCCTATGGATACTGATTGGAGGGCATCAAAGGAGAGGATAGCATCCAAGTTGAAAAAGGAAAGTATCAAAGATTTAAGAAAAAAACTTATTTATTTGCCACATACAAGGTCAGACATTGCTTTTTTTTTTATGGATGTAGTGAGTAAACATATGAACACTCCATATAAAAATTATTTAGAAGCGGTCTTTCGAATACTGAGGTACACAAAAATGACTCAAGGACATTGATTCATAATCAAGAAAACTGAGAATCGCAACATTTAGATCTAAAGGATGCTAACAAGGCTGGAAACTAATCAATAAAAGATTAACCACGGGTTATTATTCATTTGTATGGGGTAATCTGGTTACTAGAAGAAATAAAAAACAAACTGTAGTGGCAATAAGTAGTACAAAATCTGAGTATTGTGTCCTGACCCTAGGAATTTGGGTAGGGATGTGGCTACATAAATTAATAGTGAAACTACACAGAGAATAAAAACACAATGAAGAGTTTCAATAATTGTCAATCACTCAACCGTATTTCAAATATTTGATACATCATGATCGAACCGAGCATATATAGATTAACAGACACTTCATTTCTAAGAAGATCAATGGATGGGTTATCCAACCAAGCTATATCCCAACTCAATATCAACTGTTGACATTCTTACCAAGGCTCTTTCTCAGCACCATTTTAATGATCTCAACAACAACTTTGAGACTTATGATATATACAAAACAACTTGAGGTAGGTGTTGATATACATAAAACCGCGAACCATATGGGCGATTTACATATAACCGCGAACCATAGGGGCTCACCCACATTTTAAGAAACCATGGGTTCGCAGCTACATTTGAGGGAGGGAAATTATTCTCCATTATTGCATTTTTTTATTTCTTCTTTCTTATCAACATGACTTGAATTTCCCTCAAATTGTATTAGGGCTAGTCTGAATTGTATATATTTGTTCTTTGTTGAATGAGAAAATTAGAGATTTTCTCTCTAAGAAAGTTTCTCAAATCCACACATGAATGATCATAGAAAGTTAATTTAATCAGTTCGGATTGAAAAATGCAATGGTCTGAACAACCACAAATGTTCAACAAAAATTTAAGGCATATAATTGATAAACATATTTATTTAAAATGACAACTGGTTGCACAATAAAAATAATTTTGAACCATAACCATAGTGCACTTTACTCACAAATCAGGATTAACCAAAGAATCATATTTTCTCTCTCCATTTTCTTGAAATTGTATGGAGCGGATGCCCAAGAAAGAACTAGAGAGAAAACCAACAAAAAAGATTCTCTTTTTATTTTGGTGGCTGCAAATGAACCAAGCATTCAACGAGCTACTTGTGGATTGGCTAGATTAGAGCTCATTTATAATCATTTCATTAGCTATTTGAACAAGCATAACACTTTTACAAATACACGGTTCTAAATGAGTAAGTTTGAATAACTTTTTGTCTAATTCATTTATATTCATGAACAACATCGTTTAAAGCTAGTGAATAAACTTGTTTAAAAACTCAAGTGCGCCTCGATTATGATTCAATTAAAACTCATTAATGTATAGTGTTGTTTAAATGTTTATTTTTTATGCTTAACAAACCTTATTTGATGCGACTCATTTATTCTTCCAAACAAACTTCAAGTATAGAGCTCAGTTAAAGCTTGATTATTTGTTAAATGAGTTGCTCGTTAATAAGTTCAATAATCTCTATATGAACCAAGCTCAAATAGGGTTATAATAAACGAGCACGAGCTCAAACACATTCCTAAAAGCTCAAATCAAGCTTGAGTTGTGTCTGAACAGGCTTTCAATAAACAAGTTCGAGCTCTAGAACACATCAGCTCAAATCAGCTTGGTTCTCTTGCAGCCCTAATATTTTTCAAAGAAAAGAAAAACTTATTTTACAATGAGTCTACAAATGAGAGAATGTCAAAATCAAGAGGTCATATTCATATAGAAAAATGAAGTTTGGTTTTCAGGGAAAAAAACATTTAAGAAATATCTACAATAATCAACCATTGGAAGANTTTTACAAATACACGGTTCTAAATGAGTAAGTTTGAATAACTTTTTGTCTGATTCATTTATATTCATGAACAACATCGTTTAAAGCTAGTGAATAAACTTGTTAAAAAACTCAAGTGCGGCTCGATTATGATTTGATTAAAACTCATTAATGTATAGTGTTGTTTAAATGTTTATTTTTTATGCTTAACAAACTTTATTTGATGTCTCATTTATTCTTCCAAACAAACTTCAAGTATAGAGCTCAGTTAAAGCTTGATTATTTGTTAAATGAGATGCTCGTTAATAAGTTCAATAATCTCTATATAAACCAAGCTCATATAGGGTTCTAATAAACGAGCACGAGCTCAAACACATTCCTAAAAGCTCAAATCAAGCTTGAGTTGTGTCTGAACAGGCTTTCAATAAACAAGTTCGAGCTCTAAAACACATCAGCTCAAATCAGCTTGGCTCTCTTGCAGCCCTAATATTTTTCAAAGAAAAGAAAACCTTATTTTACAATGAGTCTACAAATGAGAGAATGTCAAAATCAAGAGGTCATATTCATATAGAAAAATGAAGTTTGGTTTTCAGGGGAAAAAACATTTAAGAAATATCTACAATAATCAACCATTGGAAGCCCAATTTTAACTCTTTTAATATCTTGCTTTCATTCAAAATGCATTTTCAATACAAATAATTCACTATTTTCTACCAATTTATCTACTTATTTATGGCATGATTGGTACTATCTTTCTGATATAAAATTCATATTTGAATTAGTTGATGCTAAATTTTGTTTAAAAAGCTATGCATAATCTTAGCATTTTGGAATATTCCATTCTAGACAGTTTTAAAAGTGTTATTTCATACAAAAGCTATAACTCACTTTTTTGCATCAAAAGTTGGATACACGCTATTCTATTTCATGGGTCCTTGGAGTATCCCACACTTTGACTTACAACTCCACCAACATTCAATGCCATCTTTTTGTCATGCCCATCTTGATTTTTGCAACAACGAGTTGACTCCTACACTAGGTTTTTCTCTAATGACAATAACTACAATCTCCAAAAAGCAATTTTCATTTCATTTTGCATAATGCATGTGAACTATAATCCTATAATTTACTCTTGCAGGGTTGGAGATGGATATAAGAAAGACATAATATCATACAGTATATAGCAATATACTTTGAAGAGTGTATGCAAAACGGTGCGACAGCTGAGTTTATTTCAAGATGCAATATCATAACTTTAAGCATGACTTAAACAAGCTTATTGGAAATCGTTAAAAAACTCAATCAAGCACTCATATATTCAGTAAAAAAAGCGTCAAATAATCTTGTAAGGCTATAAAAAATCACAAGGATAATTAAAATAAAAAACAAAAACGCATAACCAAGGTGTCTTCTTGTTGTTACTACAAATTAATTCTTTTTTGTTATTTTCAAAAATCTTTTACTATCATGCCCTTCTTGAAACAACTTAGTCTATATTAGCTGGTAATAAGTAGTTGAAACAAACTACAACAACCCAAAACCAGGAGAGAACTATAGAACGGAATGGTGATTGAACAAAGCCGGTTATTCTTAATATGGAGGGAGACAAGGCAACCTTTTATCAACAGCAATAACATTCTCCAGTTGATGCATACCATGCAAATCAAACCCTTCACTCAAATTCATCTCAAAACCCACAGTATGCAAATAAGAAACTGCCAGCACAAAGCACTAGGAACACACCTCAAAAGTCACGGACAGCATGATGAGGTTTCTAGCCCTCCTTCTCGACGACTGCGCTCTTCTCTTCATCTTAGCATCGACTGCCGCCTCCTCCTTGGACAAGTGCTGCAGTTTCTTCTCGTAGTCTTCGTTCTTAACTCCGATAATCCCTCTCCATATGCGCGACATAATCCCCCTTCGTTGGTTTTTCTTAAGCACCGCCGACGCCTTCGTGTTCTCCCCCTCCTCCGTCGGCGCATCCCCTCCCGGCTCCTCCATTACCTTGAAGCAAACCCAGATCCACTTAAAATCGAGTAAAGAAGAAGAAATAAAGAAACGTAAAGGGGAGGGAGGAAAGATGACGAATCGAGGGAAAGAGAGAACTCACCAGCCTGCTGGATCGCGGATCTTGATCTCGAAGGGAAGTAGAAGAACGCTTCGACGAGGGTTTCGATCTGTGGAAATGAAATGGAGGAGACTGTGAAGTTAAACAATCAGCTAATTATCCTTTTAATTATGATTAAGATAATTAATCGACTGTAAAAGTTTGAAAATCCAATTTTTCTTTTAAAGTTGACTATCGACGCTTAAAAAATCTCCAAAAAGTTTATGAAAATAGATTTTCTTTTTAACTGTAATTAATATATTAATTTGAGGGGATTATATTTATTAGATCCTGCCTGGGAAACGTTAATAATTTGATTGGCTCGACCGCGAAATTTATTTTAAATCGTTAGCATGGCTGTTCGCTGTTTGTAGCTTACTGTATGATCACGCACTGAGGTGGCATTTCAATGATTTGTCTGCCAGTGGGCTGAAAACAAGCCCAACTTTTTTCAATTAAAAGCTTCGTTTTGTACCAAGTGGGCTGTAAACAGGCCCAACTTTGACCAAGCAAAAGCTTATTTTTGTTTGACTCATTTTATCTTTTTTTCAAGATGCAAGAATTTATTTAAAATGACTTTGTGAAGAATTTACTTATATTCGACGAAATTCACACTCATTTGTTTAAATTACGCTCGTGTTGGACTCTAATTTGATTCACTTGTCGCATGAGGATTAGATAATATGATTGATCAAACTGTTATTATTAAAGTAAGAAAAGTCATTTTTATTATTGAACACATTTATATATTTTACATCTGTGTTGTTAATTTTGCGTTAAAATTTATTGATTTATTTAATTTTTTTAAAAAAAATTTCTCACAACTAATCTCAAGTCATCTCCAATATGAAACTAAATAATACATAAGATTAAGGAATGCATGGTCCACGTCATTCTCCACTCATAACTTATATATTTTATAACTAAATGACCCAAAATAAATTTTAAAAAATCATAAATTTAGTATTTTTCAAATATATGTAAAAAGGATATAAATAATATTTATTGATTTATTGTATAAATTTTTTGAGCCAAAAATGAGTTCAACAATAATTAACAAACTTTTAATCGTGTTCGACCTGTTTATAAATAGATCTCATAAAAGTTATTTGTGTTATGTTTGCTTGCTTAACAAACTTATCTAACACAAACTATTTAGCAAGTTGTTCGTAAGCGATTATTTTTTTTTGCAGCACTAAGTACCGCTTAGTAACTTCCAATAAACTGTGGGTTTCGTGAACATTGCTAATAATGAGCATGGTGGAAGGCTAATTAAGAAATTGTGTGGGTTGTTTGGTTATTTAGTTAGGATTATTTTGAATATGATATTAAAATATTGGAGTTTTAAGGTATATCAAATTAAAATGTTGTTGTTAATTTTGAAACTCAACCAATAAGATTTTTTAAACTTTTAAATTTTTACATTTTTTTAATTGACAAATTATAAATACAACTTATGAACCTCCGTGTTTTGCAAGTGACCCAATGCAACCCTACTCGAATTTCTTCTTTTTTCCGCTTGACCTCTCATTTTTCTTGTAGCATTTCATGAAATTAGCATGACCTTACAGTTGATCATGACCCCACATACTCCCGCCTTTGTTCGTAACCTCTATGCAATCCACCATAACCTATACCTCAACTTTTGACTTATGCACGCCACTACCTCCGATATCATCTTGTCCTCAGTGAAGTAAATGGGTCGTTGATTGATTTGAGAAACTTTATGCCCTAACATCAGTAGCAACAACAACAAGCCATTTGTCCCATTAAGTGTGATAGGCGACATGAATCTTTTTTCTTCTTTGTGTCATATTGAGTGTCATGCTTTCATTTAATTCTAATAAATTAAGATCATTTTTTGTACAATAGGCCTAAGTTTTTTTAGGTCTACGTCTACATTTCTCAACATAAGTCAAATCCAAAACATCAACTCTCCTGATGGCTCATCAGATGGTTGACACTTAATGTGACCAAACTATCTAAGATGACTCTCTCTAATATTGTCTGCTACTATAGCTATTCCAACAAATTCACATATATCTTCTTTTCATATTTGTTGTCTCTAAGTGTAAAGGCACTCATCAAACTAAGAATTCTCATCATAACAAGTCTAAACCTAATTATATGTTTCCCTCTTACAAGCCAACATTCTATTCCATAAAGAATTTAAAATCTCACAACTATCGTATAAAGGTACTTTTCTCTCACACAATAGACTTGATGCAGTCCTCTACTTTAACCATCTAACTTTAATAACATCCTAATCCATCACTTTGAATAATAGATCCGAGATATCTAAAATTTTAACTCATTTTAATGGCTTGTCACCGATAATTACATCCCTTCTAGTAGATATGTTTCTAATAAAATTACAATCAATGTATGCAATTTTAGATAATCAAATGAGAGCCTTTATACTCTAAATTTGATCTCTATAATTCAAGTTTTTCTTGAACCTCTTTAGTCTCATCAACAATAAGGGTATCATTAATGAAAAACATACACTAAGGTATGTCCTCCTATAAATGCCCAGTAAGAACATCCGTACTTAAAACAAAAAAAGATGAGCTTAAAGTTGATCATTAATGCAATCAATCTAAAATATATAAATATTTGGCCAATCTCTTTTGTTCGAACACCAGTAGTTGCTCTAGTATACATATATTTAATGACTTAAATACAAGCGATATCAACACTTTTTTTCAGAACTCTTTACTTTTCTTGGAGCCTTGTCATAAGTTTTTTCTAAATTAACAAAAATAACATGCCAATCTTCCTAGCTCTCTTTGTAATATTCCATCAATCTCTCAATAAATGTATATCATTCATAGCAGACTTGTGTGACAAGAATTCATAGTGATTTTCATAAAAATTTTGTTTCGCGGTATATGCTCAATTACTCTCTCCTATAATTTTAATGTATGACAATAATTTAATTCTTCTATAATTTGCACACTCTCCTGCATCCCCTTTAAACATGAATTAATTGACTAATTCACCATCATCAGATATCTTTTTAGTTATTAAAATAATATTAAAAAGTTTAGTAAATCGAGAAATTTCTCAGATTTTCAAAATATTTTTACACAATTATTATTATAATATCATAATGTCTTAATTCTTTTGCACACTTTATTTATATATATATATTTTAATTTTTTCCTCAACTTTAATTTTATTAATGCAATGGAAGAAATAAAAAACTTTGTTATTATTTAAAACATTAAGATCATCACAATTGATCATTTTTTCATATTCTCTATTGAAATGTTTATCAAAATATTTCACTCACCTATGTTTAATATCTTCAACTAAGATACTTCTTTAATTTTCATCCTTAATATACTTTGCCTGGACTAAATCTTATCTTATCTCTTTGCTTGTGTATGTGTGTGTGATCACTAAAAATAGAATTTTTAGAATAAAAAACTATTCTCTTAAACTCCTAATGACCACCATATATATATTTTTTTCAATTCTTCAAGCTTTTAATTCTATACCAATCCATAATAAAACTTATTATTTTTATTTTTTCCTGCACATTTTTATTATACCACCAACTTACTTAATAATACTTATTGCTTTTCCCACATATTATTTGTTTATTTATAAACATCTCAAATATTAAGATCTTGCATTTTTCTCGTATGAATAAATTTATTCATCTTTTTAAGTGCCCCTATATAACTTTATAATAATATGTGATTCTTCTAACATTTTATCTTAAAATCCAAAACCAATAATTGATGTGGTAGATAAATGTTTACTTGTAATTACTCTATTATTCTTACAATCTTGAAGATCATTTTTTTTTTTCATAAGAAAGGAATCAATTTATATTTTATTGGATCCATTGTTATAAGTGATGACATCATAATATATTTTCATAAATAAAGTAATAGAAATATTGAAACATGGCCACACACTATTTTTATTTGAGAACTTTTTTTATGAATGTGTAATTTATATTAAAAATTGTTGATTCTCTTATCTGTTGCCTTTCATAAATCAATTTGATTGCTATGTATGTAAATCCCACTTCTTTATTTCTATGCAAGACTGCTCTAAAATCTATCACTATTACATTTCAAATTCATAAATTAAACACCTATTTCGCCAGTTGCAGAAGTTTGAAGAATCAGCTGTGAAGTTACTAAATAAGAATCCATTATTCAAAAAGTTACGATAACAATTACAATATATATATATTTTAAGAGTTAGATCGCAACTTTCTAGCAGTTAACACAGACAACCATATATGATGACAAAATACAACTTTCAAATAAAATTTTTTGAAAATATAAATAAAACACAATTTTACCTAACAAAAAAAACTGCCTAAACACACCCGGAGTAATTGAAATAAATAAAATAAAAAATTTATTTATACTATATTCATACATTTTATACATTCACCACAATATTCTAACTTCAACAACTTAAAAGGAAAAAAACGGAAACCTTAAATTCAATCAAACAAACTTCATAAAACGGCCGATTCACCGAAATGATAAAAAAATGACTTCAATTATGATGCGCACATGCGTCTGGCCCCACTAGTCTAACTCCTTGTAGGGCAAAATGGTCCTACCGGAAGAATGTGCAAATTCTTATTACGGCCTTATTTAAAAGAGCGATATTCTTACCCTATAATTTCTGTAAATCCAGTATAATTTCACGCCTAAACGGCGCGTGTTAAGATNAAGAGCGATATTCTTACCCTATAATTTCTGTAAATCCAGTATAATTTCACGCCTAAACGGCGCGTGTTAAGAGGAAGTGTTCCTATATATAACACCAGTCCGACGGTCAGACTGTAGATTTGACTCGAACGTCTTGTAATTCTGGAGTGATTATTCTGCTCTCGTCACACACCTACGACGGTGGAGCAGCTCCCAACTCCGGCCGCCCTTCGTCCTCTCCATCGCTTGCGGAGTTCGTAAAGCTCCCATTTCCCAATGGATTACGAACGGATTGAGAAAACCTCACTCACGGTAAATGTTCTCTCGTCCTTTGTTTCTTGCCCCACACCTCCGATCTCAGCTTTCTCTTCTCTCAATGCTATCACAGAGCACAATCTCTGATCTGAGGGGTTCACGTTTTACGTTTGGTTTCCTGCCATTTTTTGTCGGATTGCACTTTTTTNTCTTGCCCCACACCTCCGATCTCAGCTTTCTCTTCTCTCAATGCTATCACAGAGCACAATCTCTGATCTGAGAGGTTCACGTTTTACGTTTGGTTTCCTGCCATTTTTTGTCGGATTGCACTTTTTCCTCGATGCTGACGAGCTCTTCCTGTTTCTTGCTGCAGGGTGGAGGGTTTTCTCCGGGTAAGCTCAGGGCTATGCTGCTTGGAGTTGAGAAGAGGAGGCAGGATGAGAAAGAGGAGCTCGAGGCGAGGTTTTCTTTAACATCTGACCTCGGAGAGGCAGAGGACCGACGTGAGATCTAAATGTCTCTTTATTTATTTGTTTCGTGTGAGCTCTATTGCCTGAACTGTGGCGCTGAGGTTCGATTTTGCAAGGTACGAGCACAGCGGATAACTACAAGGATGTGGAAATAGTGAGCCTGAGTNACCTCGGAGAGGCAGAGGACCGACGTGAGATCTAAATGTCTCTTTATTTATTTGTTTCGTGTGAGCTCTATTCCCTGAACTGTGGCGCTGAGGTTAGATTTTGCAAGGTACGAGCACAGCGGATAACTACAAGGATGTGGAAATAGTGAGCCTGAGCTCTAGGGTTCCAGCGCAGGAGGAGGATTCGCTGGATGCGGACAGCGTGTTGTCGGGATTCGAGTTCCAGCGGGCGGAGCGTGCTCAGCATCATCGGTCGGCGTTAATGCCGCCGTTCTCGAAGCCAGCGCCTTCTAAGTGGGACGACGCGCAAAAGTGGATCGCTAGCCCGACGTCGAGTAGACAAGGGAAAGGTGGGACGGCGCAGCCGAAGAAGACCGGGTTAATGGGGCATGGTGGTAGGCAGCAGGCGGTGGCGTCGAAGGTGATTTTGGAAGTACCGGAGGAGGCGGGCACTAAGAAGATCGATCTGAACCAGGGAAGGAAGGAGACGTGCAGGAAGAAGGGGGTGACTGGGGCACCGGAGGCTTACTCTCTGGTGGACTGGGGCATCAGGTCGGCTCCTATGGTTGAGGACTCTATGCAAGATCCTGCAAGTAAGTACATGGTCCGCAGTCTGCATACGCAAATAAACTTTTGAAAGCAGATATATGTAACTGTGGTTTTTGCATGCCGGTGGTTTTACGCAAGTTACTTTTGATTCGCTTTTGACTGGGAGATTTTTACATTTTAAAATACATGTGCTCTCTTTTAAAAATTTATTTGATGTTCTTCTGCATGCATGCTTTTGCCAAGGAACTGAAATTGTCACTCAGCTATAACAAACTTAGCATTATGCGCGTTGAACTTTGAAGTTCTTAATGCTAAGATGTTATCATGTTAAAGTCTAACATACAAAGAACTTAGCTGAATCCTGTGAAACGTAATGGCATGTTTGGCTTTGTTGTACACGGGAGTTATCTTATTGCCTAACATCCAAATATAGAATAAAATTAGTTAATCATCCTTACTTTTTTGATCATATTCCCTGTTAACTTCACGGCTGCACAGTTGTATTTAAAGGTGATCTAGACTAAAAAAATTATATTAATATTTGTTAGTTTATTTATGGAAAGTATATTCCGCCTAATATGAGAATTGTCGATGGAGAAAAATATTTACGTTTAAATTAAACTTTCGTTGGAAGGATTATAAAACATTTTTTTTGTCCATAAATTTTATTTTTTTAAAGGCCAAATGTCTTTTGCAATCCAGCATAACCACTTCTTGAGGATCCCGCCAATGTATTGTTTGAAGAGGGGCTGGTGTACTTTCTCTTATCCTCTCGCCATAAATAAATTGTTTTTATGGTTTAGACCCACGATCCTGGTCAAAATTGATTTTTGGGCGTACAGATTGAAAAAAAAATGGTGCTGTTTCAGTTGTGCCCAACAGTAATAAAGCTATTGCATGGTAAAGAGGCATCATTTGGTACCAAGGGGAAAAAGTCGTGCTGGCATGTTGCTTTAATGGCTTTTATATATATTTGGTCTCATATTAGTTCCGTGAAAGTTGATAATAAGTGGGCATGGCGAACTCTCATGTGATCTAGTTTCACGTACTTGGGCTAGCACTGAAAACTGTTCCAGTTTAAGTGGATCACAAAATGACCTTGAGCTTGAGTTGTTCAACTAGGATTTAGTTGTCAAGCAGGAAAGTGTTGCAATTTTGTGATGGGAAACCTGCCCACCCAGGATTGTTGGATTGCAATGCCAGATTTCCTTCAATGGAATTGATTTCCATGTAGGAATCTTATTATTTACACAAAGCTCCCCACCAATTAGAGTTTGCAAGTTAGAAGTTTGTAAATATGGAAGAGATAAATTAGAGGTGAATGGGCATATACTTACAACCCAGAAACTAGAATTCAACACTATAAATTAAAGCAAGAAGAATAAATAAACTAATTCTAGATGCGAGGAAGCTAGTTGCTTCGTGTTTTCTCCTCCTTTTGATTTGTTCTGAGAACTCCTTCCGTAGAGTTTTTGATCTTAGTGGGATGGAGAGTTTTGCAATTGAATCAATAAAATTCCATACACAAAAGTTGTAGGTAATTCAATTTGGAATAAATGAAGCTTTACATAACTTAATTCTAGTGAGAGTTGAAAGAATGCTCAAAATGGCAATTGGGTAAAGCTATAGTTGTCACTACTCGGCCTAGGAATATGAATTACTAATACCGGTATGGATGGCAGTGTCATATCAGTGTAACATTTACAATAATCCTCAAAAATCTTCGAGACAGTAAAGAGCCACTAAATCATAAGAGTTCTTATACTTCACTTAAATACATAAGAATGTCCATTTTATAAATGATACGACATCGACAAGTTTTATCTTTTGGTATGAATCTCGAGGTGATTAGTACGAATCTCGGGGCATTTTTTTAGTATGAAACATTCAAACTCAAATTTAAAATCATTCAGAACTCTGATTTCAACAAACTTGTAGTCAAATTGACCCGCTCGACGAGATGATCTCAATGGCACTAAAATTGGTCCAATCTGAGTCAAATCAAGTTCAGGTCAAACTATTATCAGTGCCTAATTAAAAGGTAAAATGGATTTCAAATCTAAAAAACTTTTAGTCAAATCGAGCATCTTGACAAGAATAATCCAACGAACCAAAGAACACTCAATTCTGATGTAATTAAGACACTCAAATGTCCATAGAATGTCGTTTGATCGAGGAAATCTCTTTGAACGGTTTGATGTATTAGTCCGTATTTTTTTTATTTGCAGGGATGTCTCTCTTAAACTCTATAAATAACCTTACTCCACTCTTGAGAGGAGAGCTAGACCTTGAACAAGAGAAAGATCACAGCTTGGAGGAGAAGTTGAACACCCGAGTTCTTCGCTGAAAGTTCAGTGAATGTTGCTCGCTCTTGCAGCCGCTGACCACTGTCTATTGTCACTCGACCATCACCTGCTCCTTACGACAAAGTCTCTTGTGGAATCACAACATGCGTTGTGGAATCCCAATGTACGTTGCCACACAATGAAGCACCTTAGGGAGCAATACGTTGTCTAGTACTACGTGCAGCGACACACCTCGAAGACAGTGTACCAGAGTTCCAACAACTATTCTCGACTGCAATCATTTCTGAAATATTGTACCTTGAAGAACTATGCAGTTATTTCCCGCTTGTGAGACGAGGATTTGTGTTTGTAATCGCCAATTTATAGTGAATTGGTTTGAGGGCTAGGCCCCGCGGTTTTTTTTTTTTTTTTCGATTTTTCCATGTAAAAACTTATGGTGTCTCTACCCACTACTTTTATTATCTGAGCGTGTGTTGGATTCTCATGTAATGCCAAGACAATAATTCATTACTCTACCGCTGTGAATCTTCTAGTGCACATATGATTGACACTGTTTGTGGGAATGACAATCTCATTATCAGAGGATCTATGAAACTTGCTAAATGACCACTAAACTCAACACTCGTACCAACTTGAGCATCTCGCTCCAACATTCATTATTCCAGGGGATAGTCATGGAGCCAAAGACATGAAGCCTCAACTACTTCCGACCCTGGAAGATGTTATCCTACCGGCGAAGATGCCTTGTCTTCCTCTCTGGAGGGTCGAGTGTGTAGAATGAAGGAGTCTCATCGTAAGGTTTTCTAGCTCCTACGTGAGGCTCGACAACCAACACCGGAATAGTTAAATGGAACTTATCACCAGTACAAGAACAAGCAATAAGAAATGTCTCGTTTGAGCACACTCGTACTTGACTCCTTCCCTGTAGTGAAACTCTTCCACTGTCAGTTCGAGACAACGACCTTCTCGATATTGTAAGTTGTACCAATTCGTTCGACACAGCTTGATCGACTGGTAATCCTCCAGAGCTTATGGGAAACTTGCCTTAGCCACATCTTAGTGTCGCTCTTGAAAAATTGATCCTTGATGAACCAAGATGTCTGATTCGAGATAAGTTTTCTCTGGGGGATAGGGATCGTTTCTTTGCTCATCATAACTTCCAAGAGTCCTCTCCCTTAGCCAAGATAGTCCTCCAACACCTCATCCTAGCGGGTTTCAAGCTCCCGTATGTTGATTTGTATGAAGGAATAACTGACCGACACAAACACGTCTACCACCATGGAACTATTATGCACTTTCAACGTGCTTTTGATGTTGTCAATGATATCCATTCAGTATTTTTTATCATCTACTGGTACGAATCCTACACCAGCCGTTGATTTGATTCATTTACGCTTGCTTTTCCAAAAAATCTTGAAATGGCGGGATTGCTTTTTGGACCACGTATGTGGTATTAGACCATGTTTTGCTAAATTATTTATACAAGATGAGTATCAAGGAAAAGGAAGTTTTATTAGTTCATTTGATATTTCATCTTCAAGTTTTACATCTTTTTCAACAATTGAAAATGTGGGCTCTTTATAAAACTTATGTCTCTGATAACCACTCAATTGTGGTGCAACTTTAATTTTCAACCTAGCCACTGTATGAGAGAATAGTGGGTTATAGCTAAAGTATGAACATAGTGGTTGATTTTCTTATACATGGATAACTCAAACTTGCCTTGGCTTGGAGTAGTCGTTCTTCCTTCATTGTTTTCTTATAGGGATATCTTTCATAGGTTTTCTACATTCAATGTGGTGACAGACCAACCTACAATTTTTTAAATATGATACTCATTTTTCCCATATAGTTAGCTCATTCAAGCAATTTAGCAAGTCACTCACGAACCAAATCAAGCTATTGACCCAAAAAATATTTATTTTTAGTTGTATCTTAATAAGAGCATGATCAATCCTAAGGGATTCCATCCACCTCTTCTTTACGGTTCAATATCGTCAAGCCTTGTTCTGATACACAACACATATAGGTTAAGTCTTTAGTTGTATCTTAGTGGGAGCACGATCAATCTCAGGCCGATTCGATCCAATCTCTTTTGTATGGGTCAATGTCATCGAGCATCACTACGATGCACAATCCCGGATAGGTTAAAAGTCTTTGGTGGGCTGCATCCAACCCCATTCACACATGTTGATAAGTGAGCGACACACCAACTAGCAACCTTAGATGGGTTAAAAGCCTTTGGTCGATTTTTGTTGGCCTCTTCCATTCTGTTAACATTGTCGAGTGATACTTGGATGCACAACCCAAAAAAGGTTAAAAACCATCGACAGATTTCTCCCACATCTGCTTTCTTATTGATCATAAAATTAAAACATATTACATTCACTGCAATATGAAAGAAAAATCGGATCATGCTGGGCATCTTGTGAATGAGCAAAGAAAATAAAAAAATACTCGCAGGGCAAATAGCCACCAAGTCAAAATCACTTATAACATCATCAATAGATACTCAGTCTTACTCATACAACACAAAATGGATAAACAAATGATAGAAAGAAAATGGACGACTGGATCGGTGCGACTCATACAACATAACATAAATACATATGCAAAAAATAAAGAAAAATAATGCTACTCAACTTTGAGGTTCTCTTCCATCTACTCGTCACAGGAGAATGCCTTCAACTCGCTCTATATATCATCATCCTTGGAATTTGAACGTGGATCTTCTGAAGCTTTATTGGGGGTAAGTCCCTCTACGACAGCTCCGCTTTGAAGACCCAATACTCGACTCCCGTTCAGGAAGCCCTAGATGAGCCCTTGATGAACTATTTTTGTTGTTCTTTCACCTCAACGTCAGACACTTGGTCACGGGCCTCTTGAACATAATCTCGAAGTAGTCTTGAACTCACCATATCCTATGCGTGAAGATTCATTCTCTTACTCTTGAAACACACGCGACTATGTATGTAACTGGCAAATCCTTCCAACCGGTCCAAAATGTCCGACGTCAACTTCAACTTACATTTTCAGAATAAGGCGGTCAGCCTGACGACGATTTTCGCCGCACGATAAGTTGTGAGATATTTACTCAACCATAAATTGCAGGTCGACTCGCAAAGTTATCTTGTAAATAATAATATATACAGGTGGAGGAGAGTGGGCTCGATCAGGCAGATCACGAATATTTGCCACCACATCAATCAAGAAGTAATGCTTCTTTTGAAACAATGTTGAATATGCCTTTGGTATGGAGAACTTCACCTCCCCAGAATTTTGAATATTTCTCTTGTTTTTAAGGGGCGGGGTATTCCAGATGTAGGCATCTCGTAACGCGGAAAATTTCCTCTAGAATGCATGGCGGGAGCCCCAAAAAATTTATCTATGAAAAATCTCCTCGAATTGCCTGATAGAGAGCCTTCAATTCTTTACCTCTCTTTTTAGGCTCCTAAGGACTTAAAATTTCCTCTCGGAATGCATAGTGGGGAGACTTCAAATCTTTCTTCATCTCTCCTCTTTAAGTCTCCAAAGGACCTGTAATTCCTCTCTTGAATGCGCAGTTGGAGACTCCAGGTCTTTCTTCACCTTTGGATTTTTACTTCACAGGCCCCTTTTTATAGACTCTGAGATTTTGAATCCACTGCCTTCCCTGTTAGATCGCACCGCCTGATATCCGTCGTCAAATCCACTCGAACCCCTCTTTATGATCCAACCCCTGGATCACCGACGAGGCGGGCCCATTGACACACGAAATCGGTCTGTTGGGCCATCACGCGAGGCCTCACCAGCTCGTGCAGATGACCCAATCCTCTACCACACCTTACACTCGGCGGGAATCGAATCCCAGACCAGAGGGGACGTACAACTGACAAGCAGATGCCCGACNACACACACACACACACACACACACACACACACACACACACACACACACACATATATATATATATAATGATCAATTACTGATCAGTCAAAAATTTACAAGTGTGAAATAAAATTATAGGCTTGTCCTAACAAAGTGAATATCACTCAAATCGCCATGTATCAGGACTGTAATCTCATAGAAAGGAATGATCAATTACTGATCAGTTAAAAAATTACAAGTGTGAAATAAAATTATAGCCTAGTCCTAACAAAGTGAATATCACTCAAATCGCCATGTATCAGGACCGTAATCTATGTGGAGGAGATGAACCAAGCTAAATATCATTAGAAGCAGCACCCCATTTTGCCAAGTAATAAGTCGTTTTGTTACATTCTCTGAACAAATGTGACCACGTAATATGAAAAAATGGTAGTAACACAGAAATCCTGCTCCATGTATGAATACAATACGAAGGACAAGTAGAAAGACTATTGCAAATGTTGAATTGCAAAAAAAAAAAAAAACAATCATGACTTCTGAGTATCGGGCAGTAAGGTTTAAGCATGTGCAGCAAAAAACAATAAGCAATGCCCAAAATGGTCACGGAAAACCCCTCCCAACCCCGCAGAAAACCTGTTAAAGCTACCATCAACATTCACTTTTACGAATGAGGGAAACGGTTTGCACCAGTTAAACAACTGAATGGGTAATATTGGAACAGCCTCATCCACGATCTGCAAATCTTGCTCAATATGATGAAGGCCCTATGTAATTTTAGAACTATATTTGCTAAATTTTAAGGCTTTGAAAAATAAAATAGTTAACATAAATTTTAGGGCTTTGAAAAATAAAAGACTTAACATGAAAAATAACCTGATCCACCGAATGACATGTGTCGTGATGCTTTGGAACCAGCAACAAGCCAACGGAATCAAACTTTGCAAATGAGCCCCATTATCATGCCACATCCAATTGGACAAACATTGTTCCAGAGAATTATATCCGGCACTTGGAAGAAAAATATTAAACCAGTTAGCCATTTTAGTCCACAATAATAATGCATACCTGCAAAAGAAAAAAAAAGTATGTAAAAAAGATCACTTCTTTTGTCCGCGGAACAGACAGACAAAAGGAAACTTAAGTCCCTTCAACTTTAGGATATTATCAAATGGTAGGAATTTAAATTTGAGCCTCCAAGAAAAAAGGATTGTGAAGGCTTAAGAATATTATTCCAAATCACATCACTTCCCTTAACCGCACGAAAAGACTGTATCATGCAAGAAATAGATTTAGAGATAATCGCTCTGATCTTGTTTAACCATAGCACAATCATTTTTGCCTCTTTCAAAGAAAATGCTAGAAATAAGACACACTCAGTAGTTGGCCACCAGGTTTTGGAGCATGGAGAAGTTCCAGCTATCATCGCTCTAGCATCCACAACCTTGAGCTTATAATTATGCTCTACAAGGACCAAAATATTGAGGGGGCCCTATAAGGACCAATCATCAAGCCAAAATTAATATCCCCTTTGCCAATTTCTCAAATAAAAAATGGTTCAGCCATCTTTCTGATTTTCAATAATTCTTTCCACAAAATAGTCTCCAAGCTTAGGATTACACCTAAGAGGATGGATGTTCCAAAATATTTTCTTTTCATGAATCTAGCCCAAAGGCACCTCTGTGCTCTAAGTTTCTGCTAGAGTTTACATTGATTAACCTCCATGGTTTGTTTAAAAGGTTTGAAACCCATGTCATTAGCATTTTACAAACTTATTCCAAGAGACCCAACGGAAGTCTTTACCGTGATCAGATCACAAAAACTTGTTAAAGATTCTTTCAACTTGACTAAACATACTAATAGTTATTTTAGCCACTGAAGTGTATAAAGAGGTAAAGAAGTTAAAACATTTTGTTAGAGTGTTAACCTACCCCCAAAGTACAAACTTTATTCAAACTTTGGAGTTTCTTGGAGATTTTATGCAACACATCTTTTAACATCAGATTTCTATTTTTATTCTTGGAGAGCTGAACTCCAAGATTTTTTATAAGAAGAGCTTTAATTTTTAAACCCAAAAGGTCTTCAAGCCATAATAGATTGCTCAATGTAACCATTTACTTGCAACAATGTCGCATTTGGACTTGTGGAAGTGCATACCAGAGACCTCCTCAAAAGTTTTGCAAAATCTGATATATAGGCTTGATGTTTCTTTTACTACAATTGCAAAACAAAATTAAATTGTCAACATATGCCAAATGAGAAATAGGATCACCACCTTTAGTTCAATATGAACTACTTGGATATGTAGCAAGATGCTGGTTGAGTAAGCATGAAAGATAATCCAGAGTAATAACAAACATAATAAAAGAAAGGATCTCCTTGCTTAAACCTCGATCCGGTTTAAAGTTACCGTGAAGCCATCTGGTCTTGCTGCTTTATTAACATCAATAGATTTGAAGGCATCAAAAATCTCCATCTCCTCAGGAATAGCAACAAGTTGGGCATTCTCAATGTGATATGTTTCAGTTTCAAAAACATCCCATTTAAAATTATTCAAGTTTACCTCCACAACCGTGAAGAGGTTTTGGAAGAAATTAATAGCGCTATTGATATTTTGTTCTTGGTTGTATAGCCAATCCCCTTTACTATCTTTAATCTTCAAAATCGCATTATCCTGTCTTTGCTGTTTTATACATGCATGAAAGAATTTCGAATTAAGGTTTTGGAAGAAATTAATAGCGCTATTGATATTTTGTTCTTGGTTGCATAGCCAATCCCCATTACTATCTTTAATCTTCAAAATCGCATTATCCTGTCTTTGCTGTTTTATACATGCATGAAAGAATTTCGAATTACGATCACCATCAACAAAGCTGACATAAGTAGTTTCTTGCTGCAAGAAATCTAGCTCAGTTTGAATTGCTGCATTAAGTTTATTGTGTGCAACCATTACCTCCGCTTTTTGTATTAAATCATTACTGAATTGCTCCTTCATTCTACAAACAAGCTGTTCAACTTCTCGTACTTTGTTTGTAATATTACAAAAAACATTTCAATTCCAATCCTTCAACCGCACAGCCATTTTCCTGTGCATTTTGCAAAAGGAGACCCAATGGGAGTTGGAGAACTCCATTTTTTAGCTATTTCTAATTAGTTCCGTAAACTTCTCATGCTGAACCCAAACATTCAAAAATCTGAAGAGGATATTAGCAGGTTTGTGACTGAAACAAATCTTGATCAGCAAAGGAATTTGATCAGAACCTGTCAAACTCAAGTGAGCAACCTCAGTAAAATGGAAAGTGTCCATCCATTTGTGGTTGATAAGAATACAAATCTAACCTCTCAAAAGTCTAGCCACTTTTCCATGTAAAGATATTGCCCGTAAACTTTGCTTCAAAAAGGCCACTGTCAATAATATTATTACTGAACTTTTACAATCCACCCTTTTTCTATAATGGAGAGGTGATGGCATTAAATTCACCACCCACCAACCATGGAACATCCACCATAGCACGAATCATTCTAAATTACCCCATAAATACTCCTTGGCATAAATAGTGCACCCAACATAAATGACAGTACTTGAACAAGACAATTCAGCAACTTTATCTTCAAATTCAAAGATTGAGGGTTGTCAAACAATAGTTTTACCTCCACACCTCTCTTTCACAAAAGAGCAGATTTTGAAGTTACAATCATGGTTCCAAAATAGCAAAACACTTAAGCTTGTAAATCCCACAAAAAATCAATAATCTGTTAAGGGCATCTAGCTTAGTAATACCTCTAAAATTCCAAAATAAGAGTTTAAACATGATTAATGGACCCTCTCCCCCTAGTCACCCTAAGGGGAGCCCCATCATCTATTTAGCAAGAATTCCAATGATAGAGGTGCCCTCATAATTTAAAATAGTATTTGGGTCCATGTAATCTAACTCTATGAGTTTTAACTCTTTTCTTCCTTGACTTTTGAATTTGTCATTCCCCTTTAAGGATTTCCTTGATGGCTTCCAATTCCTATACCGTAGGCTCATTCATTGGGTCCTTTTGTTCCGTAAACTATTGCGGGAAAGCTTGTGAGTTGATTTGGGAGGTGTTACCAACCACATCTTCAATATATATATATATATATATATCGAAGCTAGGTCCACCCATTTTCAATCTAGCCAAGCTTTCTCTAGCTAAAATACTTGTGAAAAGGGATATTACTTTACCTGATATTACTGAAGTCTGGCTGGACACAACTCAAAATGAATATTGACAACAAATTTTCATGGAACATAAATTTTTTTATTGCACCCATTGTAAGATGTTTGGACATTCACTTGATAAATGTCACTGGCTACATCCTAATTTGAAAACTAAAGCTCAAGTGAATAAGGATGGGTCTAACCCAACTGCTTTGGACAAATCTGCTCTACCTGTGGAGGAAATTACTACAAGAGAGGAAGTGATATCTGAATTAATTGCCCCTGTGGAACCCCCTTGATAACACTGTTGCTGTTTCTGCGGTTGATGTGATGCCGGATGGCTCTGCTGGGCAACCTACAACTTCAAACCTTATTGAAAACAAAATTGAAGGATCCTTACCTACAAAGGATATTGTTCGAACCAATAATTAGGAGAGCCTTGCAACTCCTCATCTTCAGGAAGTATTCGGTGTAGAAGCGACATTAGAACTTATTGTGGTTACAACGGTTGACAATCTTTCTACTACGAGCAAGAAATGAGTCAATCTTCGGATGATGAATGACAGATTTATGCATCCAGGAGGAAGAAGAAGAATGAAGATCTACTTGAGCTCAGGAATTTAATGAATGATACTTTGGTTACTTCGGATAATGATACGCGCCTCACCAATTTTGTTAGTTGACTCCCTTCCGAGAATTAGAGGCAGAAACATGACTAAATTGGGTCGTCCCTAGGTTCTGGTTTTTTTGATCTTATATGTATCATTTCTTTTTTTGGGATTTTGTGTGTGTTGTACTGTGTGAGTTGGATGCCTTCTTTTGGGCCCACCCACTCATACAACCTATATGTATCCTTTCCTTTATAATGCATTAGCCCTTTGACTTTTTAATATATATATATATATATATATATATATATATATATATATATATATATATATAATGAAAATGAA
>JXCR01138492.1:208295-290908 GCA_002079205.1 Phalaenopsis hybrid cultivar | reverse complement strand
ATATATATATATATATATATATATGTATATGTATAGGTATAGGTATATAGGTACATGCATATTTAATAAAAATAAAAAAGAGAAGGGGAAAGAAGTGGGGGCAAATAATGAAATTGTCCGATTTTTGGTATCTTTGGACAACAAAATCAGTGTCGCCCAAAATATGGAGGCAATTGATATGTCAACAATAAATTTTATTGCTTGATACAAATATCGAGGCGATTAACATGAATCTCATGACAATTTTTTTTAGCAACAAATATTCAAACTTAAGTTAAAAATCATCTATCATTCTAATTTAAATAAATTTACTGTCAAATTGATCGATTTTATGAGACATACCATGACACAAATTGATCTAATCATAGCCAAATCAAGCCCAAATTGAGGCTTTAAGCCATTTTTGGAAGCTTTCAGTTCTTTATTGGAACATCAAATGAATTCTAAATTTGACAAATTTATAGTCAAATTGAACGTCTCGACAAGACGAATCTAACCAACCTAAGATCACTCAATTCTAATATCATTAAGGCACTCAAATATCCTAGAATTTTCTCCGATTGAGGGAACCTCTCCGGGACATCAGATGAAGTGGTCTAGATTCTTTTTTTAGTTTTATGGAGGCCTCTACTAGACTCTATAAATAAAATACTTCCTCTCTCTTGAGAGGGGAGCCAGACCTTGAACCAGAGGGAAACTGAAGCTTGGAGGAGGAGTTGAACCAGAATGTTTTATGCTAAAGGTCCAGTGAATGTTGTCCGCTCCGACAGCCTTGATCACTGTGGACCACTGTTTGGCCAACACTTGTTCTTATCGGTGAAATCCCTTGTGGAGTTGCAACGTGCGTAGTGACCAAAAGAAAATATGTTGAGATTTTCATACTTATTTTATACTGTTTTTTTATGTTATTGCACTTTAAAGAAAGGTATTTGTGATGTTTTGTTGTAGGAATGATGAATTAGGGTCATTGGAGCAAAAAAATGCAAAAAAGAGTGAATTTGAAACGAAAATGACCAAAATGTGGAGAATTGAACTAGGCCGCCGACGTTGAGATCGATGGTTATGCCTACTCAAGCTTTGGATAAGGCCAAATTTTGAAGGGATGCTTAGGAAACACTTGGGAAAGCTCATCCACAACTTTAAAAGAACATTTTGGCCGAAAATTGAGAGAGTCTAGAGACCTTGAAGGTTAGTGAGGTTCCATTAGTGTATATAATTTTCAATAGAGTGTAACAATTGTGAGAGATTCTTCGAGAGATTGTAAGAGTGGAGAGAAAGTGAGAGATTTCTTCCTCCCTGCTACTTCGAAGAGGAATTCTATGTGCTGTAAAGAAAGTAAGAGATTCAGAGGAACTTCGAGGAGTGTTTTTTGGGAGAAGTTAGAGATAAGTTATTACTTGTTGTAGTTTGTATGAATTTGATTTTATATATGAATTCCGAGTTTTGTTGTATTTTTCCCATGATATCTGAGTAGTTTTCTCTCTTTCTCCTTGTCTCGAGATTTGTGAAATGGTGATTTGAATTGGTGAAGCCATAAAAATGTTTAAGAAATTGTGATGATCTTCACTTCGATCTTAATTTACTTTCAATCTGACAATTGATAAGTGTGACTTTACAATTATTGAATATTTATTACGTCCATATTTATTTTGTATTTTAAGCATATAAAAAGTCGCTGTCTAGTTTTAGGCGCCGTTGTCGGGGAGTGATTGAGTGAGTGAGTCAAATCACGATCAGAGTAACAGACAAAATAAGATTATTAAAAAAATTTTACTTGAATTGCAACTTATTTTCATATTTAGTTAATTGTTTTACTGTGTACTGATTTCAAATTGTATGCGTAAATTTGGATATGAAAATCTTATACCATTATATATTACTGAGTACTGATTTCAAATTGTATGCGTAAATTTGGACCTGAAAATCTTATACTTTACGATTCAGAATTAGAACGCACTGTTAGAAAGATTAGAAAATTAAGAAGAGAACCTAAAAATTTTGATACAATAGAAAAGAACCCGAACAATCAAGGAATAGAGAATGAACGCCAATCTAGACTCCTAAGAGATTATGCAAATCCTACAGCAGATGAAATACACTTATCTATCCAAAATCCTAATGTAGCTGCTAATTCATTTGAGATTAAACCTGCTATTATCCAAATGGTACAAAACAATCAATTCGGAGGTACACCAAATGAAGATCCGAACACATCTTGCTAGTTTTTTAAAAGTGTGCTACTTTTAAATATGACAGAGTCTCAAACGATGCTGTTAGACTTAGACTTTTTCCTTGTCACTTAGGGATAAGGCTAAGATGTGGTTAAATTCGTTAGCACCGAGATCTATTAGAACTTGGGGAGACTTTCACCGAAATTTCTATTTAAATATTTTCCTTCATCCAAAACTGCTAATCTTAGAAATGACATAACATCGTTCTATCAGATTGATGGAGAGTCAATATATGAAACTTGAGAGAGATTTAAAGATCTTCTTCATCGTTCTGTCAGATTGATGGAGAGTTAATATATGAAGCTTAGGAGAGATTTAAAGATCTTCTTAAGTGCCCTCATCATTCATTACCAGATTGGTTGATAATTCAAACTTTTTATAATGGATTAGTGAGATCTCTTAGATGCTGCGACTAGTTATTTAATGTCAAAACCTTTTGATGATGTTTATTCATTAATAGAAGAGATTGCTACCAACAATTTTCAATGTCCTTCTGAGTGGGTAAATCCTAAAAGAGTAGCTAATATCCATTTTCACCAATGAAAATTACTTTGGAGAAACCTCTACCAACGTTTCCTCAAAGAAAGAAAAGGATCATGAATACCCAGATTTAGAATATCCACTTAAACCAATGAAAATTACTGTTGAGAAACCTCCACCACCGTTTCTTCAAATATTGAAGCAACACAAACAGAATAAACAATTTTCCAAATTTTTAGAAATTCTTAAGAAGTTAACAGTAGATATTCCCTTCGTAGAAGCTTTAGAGCAAATGCCTAATTATGTGAAATTTATGAAAGATATTTTGATTCAAATAGAAGAAATAATTTTCTATGCTTTTATAAATTCTTAAGAAATTAATGGTAAATATTACAATTTTCCAAATTTTTAGAAATTCTTAAGAAGTTAACAGTGAATATTCCCTTCGTAGAGGCCATTATGTGAAATTTATGAAAGATATTCTGAACAAAAAAAGGAAGTTCACGGATAATGAAACTATTGCACTTAGCGAAGAATGTAGTGCAATTATTCAGAAAAAAAACTTCCTGAAAAATTAAAAGATCCTGGCAGTTTCATTATACCGTGTGCTATCGGTGAAAAATTTGATGGAAGAGCTTTATGTGATTTCGGAGCCAGCATTAATCTTATGCCTCTATCAATTTTCGAAAGATTAGGATTAGAAGAAGTCCCATCTACTTCTGTAACTCTACAGTTAGCAGATCGTTCAGTTACATATCCTAAGGGAGTTATAGAAGATGTGTTATTAAAAGTGGATAAATTTATCTTTTCTGTGGATTTCATTGTTTTATATATGAAAGAAGATAAAGAAATACCTATCATTTTAGGGAGACCATTTTTAGCTACTGGAAAAGCTATGATAGATGTTCAAAAAGGAGAATTAACTATGAGAGTTAATGATCAAGAAGTGATTATTAACATTGCGAAATCTATGAAATACCTTGCTGTTGAAAGAGATAATGAATGTTTTCGTATGAAAATTATTGAACATCTACTGAACGAACATTTTAAAGAACATTTTGAAGAAGAAGAACATTTTGTAGAGAAGGAACAATTTGAAAAGAATGACGAAGTTATTTTGGGCGAATTAGAAAATAAAGAATTAGATTATGTTCTGGAATGATTTGAGATGTTGGATATTACAGAAAATATCGATAAAAATCTATTTACATCGATTATAAAACCCTCTGAACTTGAGATGAAAGTATTGCCTAGCCACTTGAAGTATGTATTTCTAGGAGACTCATCTACATTACCTGTTATTATATCTTGAAAATTAAATGATCAGCAAGAGCAAAGACTGTTAGATACATTAAAAAAGATATAAGAAAGCTTTTGATTGGACCTTAGCTGATATTAAAGAAATCAGTTCTTCGATCTCTATGCACAAAATTATATTAGATGAACAATATAAACCAAAAGTTGATCCACGAAGGAGATTAAATCCGATGATGAAAGAAGTAGTTAAGAAGGAAATTTTGAAATAGTTAGACACTGGAATTATATATCTATTTGAGATAGTGCGTGGGTAAGTCCAATTCATTGTATTCCTTTGAAAGGAGGAGTGACTGTTGAAACAAAAGAAAATAATGAATTAATACCTATCAGACAAGTTACGTAAGGAGGAGTGACTGTTGAAACAAAAGAAAATAATGAATTAATACCTATCAGACAAGTTACTTGAGGAGGAGTGACTGTTGAAACAAAAGAAAATAATGAATTAATACCTATCAAACAAGTTACTGGTGACGTATTTGCATTGATTATAGAAAATTAAATACTGCCACTAGGAAAAATCACTTCCCTTTACCTATTTTAGATTAGATAATAGATAGACTTGCTGGGCACAAATAGTTTTGTTTTTTAGATGGATATACCGGTTACCATCAAATTCCTATTACTCCTGAGGATCAAAAAAAGATAACATTTAGTAGTCCGTTTGAAATTTTTGTTTTTCGAAAAATGCCTTTCAGATTATGTAATGCACCTGCAATATTCAGAAGATGTATGATGTCCATATTTAGTAAGTTAATTGATGATGAATTGAAAGTATTTATGGATGATTTCTCTGTATTTGGAACATCATTTGACGCATGTTTAAATTATCTTGAAAAAGTTTTAGAGTTATGCGAAAGAACTAATTTAGTTCTGAATTGGGAGAAATGTCAATTTATGGTTGCAGGAGAAATTGTGTTAGGGCATAAAATTTCGGAAGCTGGTATGGAAGCAGACCCTGCAAAAATTCAAGTTATATCTAAACTAACACCTCCTATTAATGTAAAAGAGGTTAGCTTTTTTCTTGGACATGTTGGATTTTACAGGAGTTTTATTAAAGATTTTTAAAAAATTATCAAATCTCTATGCCAATTTTTAGAAAATGAAAAGAAATTTGAATTTACTGAAAGCTGTTTAAATGTCTTTGAGTTATTAAAGGAATAATTAATCACAGCCCCTATTATAGTTTCACCTAACTGGGATAAACCATTTGAACTGATGTGTGATGCTAGTGATTATGCTATTCGAGCTGTTCTTGGACAAAGATATTAAAAGATTTTTAAAATTAGATACTACGCTAGTAAAAATTTTAATGATGCACAAATTAATTATACTGCTACTGAAAAAGAGTTACTAGCAATTGTGTATGCTTTAGATAAATTCAGATCTTATTTAATTGGAGCTAAATATGTTGTGCATACTGATCACTCTGCTATTAAATATCTGATGCAAAAGAAGGATGCTAAACCAAAGTTGATTAGATAGATATTTTTGATGCAAGCTGGTTATTGATAGAAAAAGAACTGATAATCAAATTGCTGATCATTTGTCAAGATTAGAAAATTAAGAATTATCCGACACTGACAATGAAATTACAGACAGTTTCCCTGATGAACTTTATAATATTAATGAGTGAAAAATACCATGATATACTGATATTGTTAATTATATTGTAAGTGATATTTTGCCACTTATGCTGACATTACAAAAACAAATGAAATTCATTCATGATGCAAAATCATATTTTTGGGATGAGTCTTATTTATATAAACAATGTAAAATCCTATTATGAGAAGATGTGTACCTTATGAAGAAACTGAACTAATTATTCAGAAATGTCATGATTCTGAATTTTTGAGATGTGTACCTTATGAAGAAACTGAGCTGATCATTCAGAAATGTCATGATTTTGAATTTGAAGGATGTGTACCTTATGAAGAAACTGAGCTGATCATTTAGAAATGTCATGATTCTGAATTTGGAAGACTGTGTACCTTATGAAGAAACTGAGCTAATCATTCAGAAATGTCATGATTCTAAATTTGGAGGATATTTTGGGATTCTTATGAAGAAACTGAGCTGATCATTCAGAAATATCATGATTCTGAATTTGGAGGACATTTTGTGATTGATAAAACTGCTTATAAAATTTTACAAGCTGGATTTTATTTGCCTACCATCTTTGAAGATGTTTATAGATACACAAAAACTTGTGATCGATGTCAACAAGTAGACAATATATCTAGAAGAAATGAAATGCCTCTAAATTTCATGTTAGAAGTTGAGATCTTTGACGTTTAGGGATTAGATTTTATGAGACAATTTATTCCTTCATTTGGGAAATTATATATATTAATTGCAGTAGACTACGTTTCTAAGTGGATTGAAACACAAGATTTACCTCGTTGTGATGCTAAAAGTGTTTCAAGATTTTTAATGAAAAATATTTTCACTAGATACAGAATGCCTATAATGATTATCACTGACGAAGAATCCCATTTCAGAAATAAATATATTCAGAGATTGACAGAAAAATTTAATATTATTCATAGAATCTCTACTGTCTATCATCCTCAAACCAGTGAGTTAGCTGAAATTTCTAATAGAGAGATTAAACAAATACTTGAAAAGACTGTAAACCCTAGTAGAATAGATTGGTCCACTAGATTAGATACTGCATTATGGGCTTACAGGACTGCTTATAAAATTCCTATTGGAATGATTTCTTACAAACTGATTTTTGAAAAAAACTTGTCACTTATCAGTAGAATTGAAACATAAAGCATATTGAATGATTAAAGAATTCAATTATAATTTGAAAGATACTGGTGTTTACAATTAAATGAATTGGAAGAATTAAGAAATGAGTCTTATGATAACGACAGAATTTATAAGAAAAAATTAAAATAATGGCATAATCAGAAGATTAACCAAAAGAGCTTTGAACAAGGACAAGAAGTTTTGCTTTACAGCACTACGCTGAAGTTATTTCCTGGAAAATTGAAGTCTCGTTGGTTAGTACCATTTATTGTGACTCAAATTTATACTTACAGAGCTGTTGAAATTGAAGATCAGAAGACGTGAAATAGATTTAAAGTAAATGGACATAGATTAAAACCATATTATAAGGGCAAAAAATCAAATTTTAAAGAGGTTTTAATGATCAGTCAACTTAAATCACACATGAATAGGTCGGGCTGACGACCTTAGACTAAGCGCTTTATGGGAGGCAATCCATGTTTATCTTTATTTTTATCGTGATTATAATAGTTTTTATTTAAAATTATCATTAATTTGTGGTAGTATTAAGCTCTACTACTCCTATTTACCCTTGAAGCATCTTAAAAATTGGATCTACGAAGAAAAATTGGAACGCATTCGGACCAGAGCGAAACTGTGTAAATTTTGCTTTGGGCGCCGACGGCGGGTTTTTCCTGAGAGTCCAGACAAAATTAATACAAAGGCTCACCGACGGTGCCATCGACCCTGCCGACGGCGAGACTGACGAATTGACGGTTATGTGGGTTCAAATGGCGGTTTTTGGGCGGAAATTGTCTTTTTAAACTCAAAAATTTGATTTCTAGTTCATATTTTTCCTCAAAAAACGAAGTTAAACTCTACCAATTTCATTATTATGGCGTCCAATTTCCCTGATAATATCAGAATGCGAGTTTTCAATCGGCGAAAGTTTATTAGTGCTGAAGCGCAGCGAATCTTCAACAAGTTGCTGACGAAGAAAAGATTGTCAAAGAACAAGGATTCGTGATTCGCGGATTACATAATCCCACGACGGATATTGAAGAAACGATAGTGCGGCGAAGATGGGAAGTGTTGTGCTACACTACTGCTGTTGTGGTGGTTCCTGTGGTGAAAGAATTTTATGCAAATTTTCACGGAATCAACCAAGGAGTTGTTTATGTGCGAGGAAGATGGATCACTTTCATTCCTGCACAGATCAACGAATTATATATGATAGAGAATGTTCCTGTCTGCCACTATTTCAATTTCTTCCCAACGGGAAACCAAGATGAATGAGATTTACCAATATTTAACGGACGAAACTGACGACTGGGAAACAAGAGAAAACGAGTATGTTTGTTTTTCTGCAACACTCCTGAATCCCGTTTCGAAACATTGACACTTTCATTTCTACGAAATTGTTACCGACAAAGAAGATCGGTAAAGTTTCTAAAGAAAGTGCCATTTTGAATTACTGCATCCAAAGGAGACTGCCGATCGACATTAGTCTAATAATTGTGAAGTCAGTTTTGGGTCTGATCGTTCATGGATCCACTTATGGGCTTGACCACCCCTCCTGTGAAGTCGGTTTTGGGCCTGATCGTTCACGGATCAACTTATGGGCTTGGACACCCCTCCATAATTTTCTCACTTTGCAGTCAATTCCAAGTAGATGAACCCTTAGTCCCTGATTACTGTGATCCTGCATCGAATCAAGAAATTGAAAAAGAAGGTACAAAATGTCATGAATGCGATTAATAATATCTCCGATTTTTTCGATCATCTAGACTGGAGGATGAATGAACATTTTAAGCACTCTGGACATTTAGAAGATAGCTTGATACGACTGATGAAGAGGATGAAATTTGATAGAGNGAGATTTTCCCGAGACTTAGGATTTAAATTCCAATTGAGCGCGTCGACGGCGCCATCGACCCCGCCGACGGCGAGCTTACAAAAAGCACCTTTAACCGCGATTTTGACCAGTCAACCGCCATTATTCATCATCCTCTTCCTCCTAAAAACGCCATTTTCGACCTAGGTCTTGAGAGATCTTGGATTGGGAGCAATTTCAAGGCTTTTTGACACCAGATTTGATCATCTTTAGGTAAGAGCTTCACTCCAAGCTTAAAATATTTGATTTTCACCATGGATTTCTTCCACATTTAGGAGATCCGAAAAATTTGAGAATGTAAAAAAAATTTGGGAAGAAATTCATGGAGCTTAATGTTGAACTCTTAGAATTACTATTGGAAGCCATGATTTGCATATTTGAAGTAATTTTTGAAATTTTTCTATAACTTGATTAGATTGAAATGACTCCACGACAAAAGAGAAGAGTTGAGTTCGACGAGTCTCGCTTCGTTAATGCGATGACTCAAACAAAATTTACTTCCATATTTAAAGGAAAGAAGTGCATACAAGATCGAGTTTTTGAAAGTCCGGGAGGAGAAATCGAATGAGTTATTGTCGAGCGGAGGTGAAAAAACTTTTGTTACACCACCAATAAAGCTGATGCAAATGTTGTGAAGGAGTTCTACGCCAATGTGATTTTTTCTGATGACGGAATTGTTCAAGTGCGTGGATTCCCTGTTGAGTTTACTGCCGCCCACATTAACACTTTTTATGAAGTCCTAGACTCTTATATCTGCCAATATAAATCATTTAGTACAATGGAAGACCCCCTCAATGATGTGATCAACTTTCTCACTGATGGGAATGAAACATGGAAGATAAAGCAGCGAGAACGAGTAAATTTTTCTGCTTCCACGTTGAATGCCACCTCTAAGGCGTGACACTATTTCATTTCCTCTACTCTGTTACCAACCTATCACTATAGTGAGGTAACTAGAGATAGAACTATTCTGAATTTCTGTATTCAGAATAGTAGAACTATAAATGTGGGAAGAATAATTTTTAAGAATATATTGACTACGGCGAGGAGTGAGACAAGTGAATGTCTAGGACATCCTGGACTTATTTATACAATTTGCAAACTTTCTGGAGTGATAAGTGGAGATGAAGAATGAGTTTATTCTATGAAACCAATTTGTAAGACTAATTTGAAGACTTATGAATCTCATGAGAAATGGAGAACTGAGAGTAGAAGTCAAGAACCTTTTACTAGTAGAGATGTCCCCTCTACAAGTTATGACCTTCCGTCTTCTAGTTCCCCTACCCTCTCTGATTTGATGAATGAGTTGACCTTGCAGCGAAAGAGCATAGAGTTGATAAGTGACAGGATTGGAGGTTTAGAACGTCGACACGATTACGATAGTAAGTACCTGCAGAGGCATTCAAATTTTGAGGTAGCCTATTATGAAGCTCAGGCTCGACACTACAGAGGGAGCCGGGCATTCAAATTTTGAGGTAGCTTATTATGAAGCTCAGGTCCGACACTACAGAGGTGAGCCTGATGTTACTTTTCCTGAGTGCCCCCGATATACTCAGTATCAACCCAATCCACCTGCTGATCAAGGCGATGAAGATATAGCTTGAGTTTTGATATTGAATGAAATTGATGTACTTATGTTTGTATTTTTATTCTATGTAATCTTTTGTAATAAAAATGGATGTTTATGTATTTGGACTTTCATTTTTATTTTGTGTTGTGTACTTGGATTCTTTTTATAAAGTTAGTGTGGTAGTTAAATGTGCATGTGTAGTTCAATAGATATTGAGTAGAATTGTGGATTGTAATGTGATTTTCGTTTCGCATTTTAGTTTTAATTGTTTAGTATTGTGGTTGTGTTAGGAAATGTTGTGCTCATTTAATGTTTTAGTTTTATATTTATTTCAAAATTTCATTACCCAAAAATTTCTCTAATGATTTATATGTGTAGAAAACTCATAATATTACAGACCAGGTGACGTAAAAAATTGAGAAGTCCTGCATAAATTTCAGAATGATGAAAATGCCTACAATACTGAGGTATGACTTATATTTATAGATTTTCTTTTCACTTGTATTATTTCATATTTAAAAATGTAAGTTTGGGAGTGGGAAGAAAAAAATTGACTATTAAATGACCTCTATTTCAATATTTTCAAAAATTATTTATATGATTTAATGTAGTGAATTTAATTTNATGCTTTGAGTTTCAAATTTAGGGAAGGAAAAGTGAAGTTCAAAATCATTAAAGGGTATCCAGATATAGTAAACCTCACTTGAAAAAGGAAAAAGAAATGATTGAAAACAATCCCTGAAATGAAAAGAAAAAAATATATAGGATTGAAAGCTATCCAAATGAAAAAGAGAAGAAAAAAAAATTATGGAAGTGAGGAGAAGCTTCAGGATATGCCTAATAAAAAATTGGCTTCACTGGATCTACCTAAAGGGAAAATTCCTGAACTTATATTTATGGAATAGGTCTTTTACTAGTAGAGTTCTCATGAAGTTCTTATCTTTTGGATATTCTAAGTGACTTAATATTATGAAGTTCCTATCTTTTGGATATTCTAAGTGACTTAATATTGCAACATATAGTCATTCTTGAAATAAATGAGAAGACTAGAACTCTTAAACTTGATGCTAGATAATCTTGTTGCTACAGAGTTAATTCAATTACTTGAATTTTTTCTGAAAATCTCACTTTGATATTTACTTAAATCAAACTTATAGTATTTCTGAATTAAAACTTTATTGCAGTAGATCATAACTTTTATGTAGTACAAAAATTACTTGAGGATAAGTAATAGTTAAGTTTGAGGGATTTTGACTAAAGAAAAATATGTTAAAATTTTCATACCTATTTTATACTGTTTTTGATATTATTGCACTTTAAAGAAAGGTATTTTTGATATTTTGTTGTAGGAATGATGAATTAGGGTCATTGGAGCAAAAAAATACAAAAAATAGCGAATTTGAAGCGAAAAAAAACCAAAATGTGGAGAATTGAACTAGGCCGCCGACGGCGCCCTCGACCCCGCCGACTGTGAGTTTTTCCCGAGACTACAGGACAAAATTCTTCAAAAGCCCGCTGACGGCGCCCTCGAGGCCGCCGACGGCGAGATCGACGGTTATGCCTACTCAAGCTTTGGATAAAACCAAATTTTGAAGGGATGCTTAGACAACTCTTGGGAAAGCTCATCCACAACTTTAAAAGAACATTTTGGCCGAAAATTGAGAGAGTTTAGAGACCTTGGAGGTTAGAGAGGTTCCATTAGTGTATAAAATTTTCAATAGAGTATAACAATTGTGAGGAATTCTTCGAGAGATTGTAAGAGTGGAGGGATAGTGAAAGATTTCTTTCTCCTTGCTACTTCGAAGAGGAATTCTGTGTACTGTAAAGAAATGAAGAGATTCAGAGGAACTTTGAGGAATGTTCTTGGGGAGAAATTAGAGATAAGTTATTTACTTGTTGTAGTTTGTATGACTTTGATTTTATCTATGAATTCCGAGTTTTGTTGTGTTTTCCCCATGAGATCTGAGTAGTTTTCTCTGTCTTTTTTCTTGTCTCGAGATTTGTGAAATCGTGATTTGAATTGGTGAAACCATGAAATTGTTTAAGAAATTGTGATGATCTTTTCACTTCTATCTTAATTTACTTTCAATCTGTCCAATTTATTTGTTAAAATATATTGAGTTTTACAACTAAAGTGAAAATTACATCCAAGATTCAGGGAGGTCAAAACCCTTGGAAGTTGGGTGCAAATAAATAGGGAAATAATATTATCGGACGTAGAATTGAAGATTTTAGAGTGATAGACTAAAATCCCCAATTCGGTCCTATCATTTGGGTGTTGAAGTGTAGATGTTAGCCCTGAGGTGATGGGAACGTGGGAGCTCCGAAGTGAGTNTATCTGTCTATCTATGTATTTTGATTTGAACTTTATATTTATTTTGCTTTAGAATTATGCTTGTAGATCTCTGTATAGTTGAGACTAAGCATAAGATGTTTTGGTTTCAACGTTTTGAGTGTTGTGGCTTGGATTGCGACGCTGAATTAATATATTGAGGTTGAGAAAATATCAAACTTAGGTGTTTTATGTAATGTATATTGTATNTAAACCCTCCTTAGTATCATTAGTTATTTAATAGTTATTAAAATTATCTATTTATTTCAATTGCCTATTAGTCACAAATAAACAAATTGAACTTCGTTGTTGTGATTAAAGTATTGTTTTTCTAACATCTTAGTCCGCAGTTCTAACCACTCCCTGTGGTATCTATATGTAGGACTCCATTAGAGCCTTATATTACTTGAGCGATACGTATACTTGCGTTGATAAGTGTGACTTTACAATTATTGAATATTCATTACGTCCATATTTATCTTGTATTTTAAGCATATAAAAAGTCGCTGTCACGTAGCAAAATCCCAATGTACGTTGCGAAAAAACAAAGCGCTCGACAAAAAAAAATAAAGCACTCGACAAAATAGTACATCTTCAAGTAAAATTGGTCAAATCTGAGTCAAATCAAAGCCTAGATTGAGTCGTTAAGCCATTTTTGAAAATGTTCAGTACCTAGTTGGAAGATCAAATGAATTTCAAATATGACAAGTTTATAGTCATATTGAGTGTCTCGACAAGACGAATCCAACGATCCCAAGACCACTCAATTCTGATTTTATCAAAGCACTCAATTGTTCATAAAACGCTGTCCGATCAAGGGAACCTCTCTTGGTAATCCAAAAGTGTGGTCTGGACTTCTTTATTTGTAGGATGGTCTCTCTTAAATTCTATAAATAGACTCTACCCCTCTCTTGAGAGGGAAGCTAGACCTTGAACTAGAGGAAGATCAAAGCTTAGAGGAGTTGAACCTGTGCTCTAAGCCAAAGGTTCGGCGAAAGCTGCCCGCTCCTGTAGCCGCCGACCGTCATTGACCACTATTCGGTCGCCACATTCTCCATTTGATGAATCCCTAATAGAGTCATAAGTTGCATTGCAGAATCCCAGTGTATGTTATGCAATAGTGAAGCACCCGACAGAGCAATACATCATCCAGTATACGGTGCAGCGACGCACCTTGAAGATCATTTACCGGAGTTCCAACAACTGTTCACAACTACAATCACTCATGACCATTGTGTAAAAAATATTATACTTTTAAAAACTGGGACAAAGACCTATGTGTAATAACCAATTCACAATGGATTGTTCAGACTGGACAAGGTACCGTAAGTTTTTTCTTTTCTCAAAAAAATATTATTTGGAACCTAGTTTATTTAGCTCTTTTTCTTCTATAAATGTTCTCTCTCATGTTAGCCATTGAATCTAATAGAATTTTTCTTGAAATAAGTAATTAAATAATAAGTTAGAAGACAAGTAATTAAATAGGTAATTTAAGGTCCAAGTCCTGAAGGATGATATTAGTGCTTATAGATTAGTTGAGAATAAATTGTTGGAAAAGAGAAATAATATGTATTAAATATATTATGTTGCTCACGAAATAGGCCTGATTATAGAGGAATTGGATGACTTGACGCAAAATAAAAATGTCATAATCAAATAAAAGAATGGTAAATTTATCTACAACCATTCTTGGTATTATTTTTTATGAGGGAATTTTCTAAGAAAGAAATGTTATGCTATATTATAATAAGATTTGCTATAACCTATTTGACTTTATAGAAACAATTATTAGGGCAGTTGAGGAGAAAGAATTGGAATTTTTTCCTAAATGGAATGTTTTAGCTGAATGTCGGATATATAATAACAGGCCCCTTAGTATTAGTTCAATATTTTAGAACAATGGATGCAGAGAAAAAGTCAGCTATGGGCTTTATTTACAATGCGATGGCAAGGCCAAATAAGTAATAGCTCGTAACTTTTGAGGAGATGACACCAGTTATAGGGAGATTTGAGATATCGTTAATGAGAAATGAATGCTTTAAGCTTCATCGCCATTTGCATTTTGTTGGATATTTCCTTAACTTTTAATTTCGATATATTGAGAACAAATCTTTAAAACTAAGATCAAATTTGGGTTATATCATTGCATGAATATGTTGATTGTTGGTTCAAATTAGAAGTCAATTGTTGATATATAATTTATTCCATCTAGGGATAATGAAGTCTTATTTGGGCCACGAGCAGCTAAAATATTGTTGCAAAATGTTCTCTAGATAGCTTAGATATTTAATATCTTTATTGAAATCCGAAATGATCATCCTAATTATAAGTTATTAAGTTCTAGCTATACTATTTTCATTCAAATTTAGTTAAATTGTAGATCTAGTTTGGTAATTGCACTTCGAGCTATAATATTTTGTATTAAAGTGCTGGGATTTATATGTTTTTCATTTTGATGTGAGCATAAAAAGAACATATGTATTTAAGCTCACAAAAAAAGAAAAAAAAACAATTGATGATTTAATTTATACAATAAGACTGACTGATAAAAATTTGAAAAAAAAATATTTAAAGGATGATGGGAATCTCTTATTATGTGAGATGTCATCGGATGATGAATGATTTTTAGATGATAATAATGATGTCACACTATTGAGTTATAACAAAAATTTTTGAAAGTTGACTTCTTTGTTCGAGACAAAAATAAGACTACTACATCTAACACCATAATAGAGAAAAATAAAATTTACGGATATAAATTTAAGTATTTAAAGTTGTCTTAAACTTTGAGTAAATTCTTATTTTTTATTTATTATAACTATTTAGGGAAGAGAGAGTTTATTAGGATTGAAGAAGAGGAGTAATGGGAGAACTTGGTGTCAAGGAAAAGTGAAAAAAAGGCAAAAGAAGTATTTATTATAATGACTAGGTGGATGAGTGGCTTTACACTTAGAGACAAAATGAGAAATGAATATATCCATGATAGGGTTGGTGTAGCTCTAGTGATGGATAAAATTAGAGAGAGTCGTCTTAGATGGTTTAGTTGTATTAAATGTCGACCATATGATGATCCGATTAGGAGAATAGATGTTTTAGATTCGACTTATGTTAAGAAAAACAAAGGTAGACATAGGAAGACTTGGGCTTATTGTATAAATAATGATTTATTAGAACTAAATGAAAATATGACACTAAATAGGACGCAATGAAGAAAAAGGATTGTAGTGGGATTAAGGCTTTGTTTTCCGATGAAGGATTCTTAAGCAATATGAGTGTTATTTTTTTTTTTTATTATTTGTTATATTCTTATTTGGATCTATGAATATTATTATATTGATAATAGAAGAGAGAAATTTATTACGTTAAACTTATTTGATATCTTGTTTTGTTTTAATATATTATGTTACATTTAATTTCTTTTATTACTTCGATTAGTTGATGTATGCATTACAATTCTATTATGCATAATTTTTACTCTCTTGTCAAATTCTCAATTTTTTTCTATGTGATGATGTTAATGTCTTTCTTTAATATATTTATTGATTATGATACTAATATATTAATTTTAATCTTTAGTTTGGCTCTATGCAAATTTTTAGTCATTAGGCTTCTGCCTCAAAACATCAAGAGGTTTATGCCTCATCTCGCAGACAGAAACAACTTCCAATATTTAATTACACGATTTTTAACCTTGGTTCTTGCATATATAGTTTGATGATTGTTTTATGTATTATTTTGCAATAACATTTATATAGTATATGTAATACAATACATTACATTTCTGATTTTATGAATATATATATATATATATATGTTGAAAGCCCAAATGCTAATACATTAAATAAAAAGTAGGGTACAAATATATTTTGTGGAATGTCCCAAACATGACACCCAGCCCATACAAAAATCACCAAATTAAATGGTTCCAAAAATGAGAAAATACAACAAAAAACATAAGAGATCTAAATAAAAAATCAAAAGGTGCCAAAACAAAAAACATAAGAGATCTAAATAAAAAACCAAAAGGTGCCAAAATAAGAGTATCAGGTAGCTCGAGAGCGACCCGATTTTGCCTTGCTTCTATCTCTAGTTCTAGGGAAGGAGCCAACTAATAAATTGGTCAGATGAGTGTCATTGCCAGTAGTAACCAATGTATCATCCAATAGATTCCCTAACTCGAGTCGTCCTCCGTTCTTTTTCTTCCTCCTCGTGTAGACCTGTCATTCCTCATCTGAAGATTGGCTGACCTGATCAGCAGAGTGGTCTGAAGTGTGCATGATATGTGTAGGTTGTTGAACATTAGAAACAACTACTTGTTGTATCAGGTCAAAGGAGCACTCTCGTCTGTCTTGACATGTAAGCGGGTTTTCTGTAGCAACAGTAAATGGTATCAACACATTTGGATCTGTACCTGTAGTAAAGTGTTCTTCATGTGGAACTGCGATGTTGGAAAGAAGATCGGATTAGACATTCTCAACAAGGATGGTAGGTGGCTGATCTTTAGTGATATTCGACTTTAGATAAACATGTAAGTGATAGCAAATAGTAGAACTATGACCAAACATATTACAATGAGAGCAATAGGGAGGATGTGGTTCTATGTCAACCTTTTGTTGATGCCCGTTGTGAATAGTGCCAATACATATCTCATCCGAAGCTGGTTGAGTGATATCTCTCTCAACTAAAACATAAGACACAGAGTTTGGTGACAACAAGTGTATGATTATTCATCTTGAGAGACTTACCGTAAGCAGTTGTTAAAGAGCAGAAGATTTTCATGTTGAACAAATGTAATTTTAACCCTGAAAACTTTATCCAAATTTGAATGATAGAGACTCCGCTTTTGGATTAAAACCGACAACCACTTTAGAATTTTCATAAAACGATTGTCGATCTTGGTAAAATGCGAGTGTAATAGTTGAATAAGTATATGTCGACCGTTTAGTAGACCAATGTTTCAACTGCCCAATAGTTTCATAGCATCAAATTCTTTTCTAATGATCTCCAGTTTTGGGTGACTATAAGGGAATTTTCCCACTAGAACAAACGCTAAGAGGATGCTAGAGCACCAATTTCAACTTCAGTGAAAATAAGTGCAGACTTCCCATTTTTTTTTCCGAACTTTTTAATAAAAGTGTGATCACCGTCATCTTCAAGAGCCTCGTGATACGATTGTGGAACATTGTAGGACTTACCAATAGCAAAAACAAGCTCTAAACTTGGATGAGGATCACAAGCAGGAATGGGCAAGTCGCCGGCAAGGGTATTTGCGTAGAAACGGAGCGTCGAGACCATCTCCCTCACAAGATGGTCACGATCAAGAAAGAAACGGTCTGACGGGCTGCAAGGAAGAGGGTGCTGCCAGTGACAAAGGTTGCGAAGCAGACAAAGGAGTTGTTAGGCGCAGTCCAGGGAAGCAGCGTCGAGCAGAGACGACGCGACCTAAGGGAGCTGCGAACAAACAGAAGCTGCGATCGAGACGCCGAGCAGTATCGAGACGACGACGTGAGCAGTGGAGCGAAGCTGCGAAAGAGACGTCAACGTCGACGCAGACGCCAGTATGGAGCGAAAGTCGACGATGGAAGGTCCTCTCTCTTCGAGTGGTAGAATCAATTGCGACCGAAATCACCATTGGAAGCCCTAGCGGAGCTCTGGACGGCCATCGATGATCATATATATATATAAGCAAATTCATTGATGTTAAAGAGAAGATATAAAAGATTTAGTGAGTGGGGGCAAATAGTCCACTCACATGGAATACAACTCACTAAAAAAGTGACTTTAAAATACTCGTAACCCCTGAGAAAAACCAAACTATTTCTATTCATGGTGGGTGGATTTATCACTTCCCCTTCCCCTGGTTCTAGGGAGAGAGTCCAACACCATACTGAGATGCGGGCTTCCGCCCGAAACTATCAAACAATCATTCTGAAAATTTCTGAGTTATAACATCCTTTTTTTCTTCTTCATTGATTTGTAAACTTGTCAATCATCTGCCGATGTTTGTCCCATCTGATCTATTTGTAAATCTTTGGAGTGCTCAGTTCGAACAATGTCTCCTCATCCACTATCAACTGAGGTTCCACAGGAGGTATAATAAGTTAGCAATCCTCCTCAAGTACAAAAGGAGTAGGCCTCAAAGGCTCCTTCACAGGTGAAGTAATATCCCTAGGGACAATTTAACCGGACACCAACTCCTGTGTTGTGGTAATTTCCTCCATAAGTGGAGTAGATGTGTCAAGGGCAGTGGGGTTAGACACATCCTTATGCAGTTGAGCTTTAGGTTTCAAGTTAGGGTGGAGCCTGTGACATTTATCAAGGACATGCCCAAATTTCTTACAATGGTACAATTAAAGGGTCTATGTTCCATAACAATTTGTTGCCAATATTCATTGTGTTGTGGCCAACCAGACTTCTGTACTATCAGGTAAAGTGATATCTCTTTGCACAAGTATTCTGATAACAGAAGACATCGTTAGATTGAAGGTGGGCAGATCTAGTTTCATAGGATTCCCAAGTGTGGCCCAAAATAAAGTAGAGAACCTAATGATCAAATAGATGCAACCTGAGACCTGATAAATTAAACCATGCTGATACAATAGGAGGTTCATTGTTTGGTTCAAAATCAGGGGACTACTTAGAGCAACTTCATTGACTTTCCTACATTGTTAAGTTATTTTCTAGAGAAAATCCAAACGTAGTCTTCAGCCATGGTTAACTAAATCAACACATGCCTCCCATCAAGAAGTCTCATTTTCCACTTTCCTATTAGTTTGAGATCTTCAAAACTCTTTCTGATATCTTTCATTGAGGGGTGCCCCAATTGAAATTTTTCGATGAGAGCGAACTTGCATTTCTCAACCAAAGTTGAAAATTTTAAATCAGAGAAAAAGTGAACTGCTTTCCCACCTTTGGTACTCGTCTTTTTAACAAAAGGGCAGTCACCTATACCATCATGACATTCCTTATAACTCGACGAGAAGAGAATAGTCGATTCTACTAGATTGTTACCCAACACATAGGTGAAGGAGGCTTTGCCGAGTTCAGCCTAGAAAGGAGGGAGCGCACCCATCGAAGTAAAGAAAGAGGAAGGCTGAAACTAGAACATGCTACGGCGCTCGGATAAAAGCTGAGAGACGCGAACGCAGAGGCGAAAGCAGACGAGGCAGAAGACGCGAAGACGGAAGCTAAGAGACGCGAACGTGGTAGGCGAAGGTTGCAACAGATGAAGCAGAAGATGCGAAGACGCGAAGACACGAACACAGTAGGCAAAAGCAGACGAAGCAGAAGACGCGAAGACGGAAGCTAAGAGACACGAACGCAGTAGACGAAGGTCGCAACAGATGAAGCAGAAGACGCGAAGACTTGAGATGACAGAAGCTCGGCGTCGAAGCTGAAGACTGTCGACGCGGAGAGGGGGTAAAGTTAAAAAGTTAAAGTTGGGGTTTGCCTGTAAGAAGCTGTCGGTCACTGGGAGTGAAGTCCCGTCGCCCGCTTCGAGAGGACGCTTTAATTTACATACATATATATAATTTTAGAAAAATATGAAATCAAGCTGACCTCATATCTTCCACAGTTTAAATGAAAGGACGCTCTACCTCAAATCCTGTATCTATCCCGAGGGATAAACACAAGACTTGAGAATGAGACTCGATCAAATAAACTAAGAAAACATATGACATCCGTTTGGTTTGCGAAACCGTTTTTTTTGCCGACAAGTTTTCCTATTTAATACAAAGAATTAAATAAGGTTTATTTTAGGCTGAGTTCGGAAAAATTTCCTATAAGGGCAAGCCACTATAGTTAATTACATTTTAAATGATCGAAATCACCTAAGAAAACTCTCGATAAAAATCAGGAAATACTATCTTCGAAGAAGTCAAAATGATAGAACTTCTCAACGAAATCAGACGAAGAGGTGTGGAAGGGGAAAGACTCAAATCTGGAACATTGTTGAAGAATCCAAGTGAAGAGAAACTAGGGGAGGTCATAGATTCAGAGGCGAGCCTCGGTGACTCCCAGTATATCCTATGGTTTGGCTTCAGTTTCAAGAAGAAGTTGTTAAAGTGTTTCATCCTGCCAATTTTATTTAATTAGGGCTTATATTTGCGTGACATGGTCACACAAATTGCCTGACAGATATGGGGTTTACGTCGTATCGGACGATAACCTCGGAATCTAGAAAGAGTTAGGGCTTAAATCACACAGTTTGACTGTGCAAAGGCCTAACAGATAAAGTGAGGATTTATGTTGCGCTAGGCAAACAACCTCGAAATCCTATGATTTGTTGTTTAATTTCTAGGAAAGAAATGATTTTGCTGGGGAAGACATGTTCTGCTGTTGAAGATGACCGGGCTGCCCACCGCGCTAGTTCCAAGCTCCCCGACGTGAAGAGTTTAAGTTTTCTAGGGTGTCCAGTTATAGTGTCAAATCAAATGACCCTATGGTTGTAGTCCTCTAAACATCTTATATAAAAAGGAAACATGCTTAAAACTATATAACATAAAATGTGTAATGCAGGAACAAACAGTAGAATTCATGTAGAACAGTAACAGATAAAAACAAGAACAATATAACATGCTATACAGAAAGAACGGTAACAAGTAGAAACAGGAAAAAAAAATACTGTAAAATATAAAGCAAACCTGTACGCCCGTGAGATCCGATATTCCTTAAGTATAGAAAGCTTAAATGCATCTCAAAAGCGAAGTCCGGAAGAAAACGTCATCCAAGAAATCCAAAGAAGAGCGTTACAACGACTCATGACAGAAAAGTCGAGAGAACCAATGAGAAAGACTCAAGTAAAAGAAAATCCTCGAAAATCCTAGGGAAATCCCGAAAGAAAGAAAAAGTAACACGAGTGCCCTGTCCCAAAGCTTCGATAAAACGAAAAAAAAATTCGGATGAGGGGGGATCGCAAGCACTTGTATGGGACTAGGCTCAGCTGTATATTTATTCTCGAGGGTCCGCGAAGACTACTCGGTCACCCGAACGTATAAAACCCGCCACTCGTCTAGAAGGATGCCTTGAACCTCACTCAAAGGCTATTTCCCAGCCTAAACAGGTATTCGTCAGGTAAACAACCAGCTTTAAAGTGTCTTATTTTTTTTAGCATGCATACAAATTTTAAACATGCAAAGAAGAGTTATCAATTTTGTTTTGTGGAAAAATATGTTTTTTTTTCTTAAAACGAGTTTATGAAAACTTATATTTATTTTTTTTTTTAGAAATTTTCATTGTCCACGAGTCGATTACACTGTCGGGCATGAGACTGCCAATCACCTGAGAAGGTTCGAGCCAACTCCGCTAGATTTATGTCGGCGAATGATACCATATTCTATTGTTCATCAAATGCCNTCGATTACACTGTCGGGCATGAGACTGCCAATCACCTGAGAAGGTTCGAGCCAACTCCCGCTAGACTTATGTCGTCGAAGGATACTCTATCATATTGTTCATCAAATGCTTGGATCTTGATGTTATAGGATAGGACATCTTTCTGCTCTATCTTCGGTGTGCCTTTATGATCAATACCGTACGCCCCAAAAAACTACTTGCAACTTTGCTTGATGGTTGTCAGTATAGCAAAAGGCTATACGTGGACACTTATGCATCGGACATAAGCATAAAAAAGAACGAACTAAGAAGCAAGGAAAAAAAAAAATCAAAAATGGGGTGAAAGAGAAGAGACACTGATCCAACTAAAACACCAAAAAGGAGAATGAATCAGTTCTTAAAACTCTTACCGAAGAGATCTGGAAAAGTAAGGCCCAAGATATTTCCTAACAAACATAAAGGGCAAGCTCGCTCTAATTTTTCCAAACCCCAAAGACATAAGATTGATCGAATCCACCAAATGCTTCTCCAAAATGAGATTTAAAATCTCCCAAACTTCAAAAGAAAGTGACTTCGGGGAAACCACCATCGATTTTTCCAAACTCATGCCGAAATCAAAATTCTCCCACTTTTGAATTAAAGAAGTCTCGTATATCAAATAAACATGAAATTTTCCCATAGAACCTAAATAAATGCTCAGGGCCGGGGCCAATAGAGAAGAGAAAGAAACCACCAAGGCCCTCGATTAAGACAAGAAACAGGGCTAAATGAGGCTCACGGCTAAGGCAGAAGACAACTTCCAAAACTCCTTACCAAAGGCAACCCAAGGGGCAGCGAGTGAGGCTCACGGCTTAGGTGACCAAAAGAACCACCAATGGCTACTATGCTTCCTTGACAAACATAAGAGGATAACTAAAGTGATTATAATTTTTGGAATGACAAACTTGATTCATCCACAACACTCAAGCCAATCAAGCCTAGCAAGAAGGACCAAATCACACCCCATGACCTCCAATAGGACTCACGGGTAAGGACCAAAAGGGGAGGCTCGCAGCTGAGGCAAAACCAAGAAACAGCAAGTGAGGCTCACGGCTGAGGCAAACCCGAGGCATAGGAGCAGAAGAGGCTCACGGCTGAGGCAAACCCAAGGAACAACAAGTGAGGCTCACGGCTAAGGCAAACCCAAATCAATTCCCTACAACTTTTTGATATACATAGGAGAGTATAAACATCACCAATCTCTCAAAGTAATAAGTTTGATCCATCTACAATCATTCAAATGATTCAAACTCAACAAGAGGGGGTAGATTAAACTCAAGAAACTCCAATAGGTCTCACGGGTAGGAGTAGGAACCAAAACCAGCAAAACCACCTCCAAACCACCTCTCGGGTAAGGGCCAAACAAAGCAAACCGAGCTCCCAACTAGAGCCAAACCGAGCCCAGCAGGGGCCAAAACCGAGCCCAACAAGGCTAAAACAGGACCCAAACATTGATATTAATTCAGACTTTAATAGAAATTAAATTTTCAGCCACTTCTAAACAAATCGAAAATCAGTAAGATCCCAAAGTGAGCCTCCAAAAAACAGAGCTCAACAAGGCTAAAACAGGACCCAAGCATTGATATAAATTCAGGCTTGAACAGGAATTAAAGTTTCAGCCACCTGTAAGTAAAACCGAGCCATCCAAAGCCAAGGAACAACCTGCATGTCTAAATATTCCAAACATACAACGATTCCAACAGATTTTTGAGCAGGGGAGATGCATCACGAGGAGCTAAACCAAGCTCTCAAAATAAGATACAAAGCTTTCCAGATTAAATAAATTTTCTCCTAACATGCATTTCAAGTAAGGGAAAGCCGCAGGAGCTAAACCGAACCCCCACATATGTATAAAAAAGTAAAGTGAACTCTCTAACATTCATTTTAAGCAAGAGCAAGTCTTAAGATGCCAAAGACGAGACCCCCTAGCATGCATAAAAGACCGAATAGATTCTTTAATATCTCATGCTAAATGAAAGATAAACAGAAAGTTTCACAAAACACATCCCAACATGCTTGCAAGGGGAGTATAAATTATTCCAAAGCCATGCTTCAATTATCCAAATCGCTGCTAACATAAACATGATATGATAAACAGAAAACATGTCATATATCCACCACTTTAAGCAAATATCCAAGTCCAATTTCTAACACATGCTCACATTTCACATGCGAATATCTCAAAAATATATGAAAGTAAAGTAAACTAGCATCCTGTACCATCCAACAGGGCCATGCTCAAAGGCTCGGCAGAGAGAAAACCGAAAGGAAACAGGGCACTCAGAAGGGGGGAAGAAGAGTACCTTCCTTTGATGCAAATATAAAGCACCGCAAAACTAGAAACCACCTCAAGGAGATGCTCTCACAGAAAATCCCCTTCCTAAACCTCTCTCACTGCAAAAATCTCTACTCCTCTCCTCTTTTGTAAACTTTTTCAACAACCTCAAAAATTCCAAAAGAAACTATGTTTATAGGCATAGAAGAGAGGGGAAGAGAAAGAAGATCACCCCTNACTGTTCAGTGACTGTTTTGAGATTTGGGAAAGGGTTTGTTCACTATTCTTGCTGTGCCAAGTGTTCCAAATCAAGGTAGAGTTTAGCAGATGTACATGCTGAGACCACTTTGAAGTATACATCATAGAAATCCAAGAATCCTGAAGTCGTTATCATGTTCTTCATCAAGAAAAGGCCACAGAACTTGGTTCTCTGCTTTCTAGTTTTAATTTTACGTTGATAATTTTTCTTGGAAACAACAATCTACCTTTCTATTTTTTTATCTTAATTATTTCAATTTTGCTATCCAACCATGTTCAGGAGCAAGAAATGCCAACCAACAGAATTGCTGCCATCTACGAACATCTAGAAGTGCAATCCCAGCAACCTACAGCAGGATTTTTGAATGAAACCTGCTTTATAATGGCATTTCCTGAAACCTGTGAAAACCATTAAACCAGATTTTTTTGGGAAAATACCAATAAAATCTCCATTGAAGAATTGGGTATATCAGAAAGGTGATGCAATGGAAGCAGTCACTTAACTAACCAAATTCAAAGTGTGTGTGCTGGGAAGAATTGGGCCATTGTAAGTTTCAATAATTTTAAGGCTAGAAAATTTCAGTCATACGTATTTTAGGAAATCAAATTTCAGTGAATTTAAGCAAGAACAATGTTATTACTTCATGGACAAAAATTTAGCCCACTATCTTCAATTGGGTTAAATCCAAGAACCGGCTGGAATATCCAGATCAAGTTCTTCCATTGTCTACGTGAATGTGGCAGCCTGAGCATTTTGGCTGAATTGTTGAAAAATCACACTAAGGTCGACAAAATTGTTGGTTATTTATTGAAGATCATATTTTCAACATTTGAGCGATGTCATTTACCTCCTTGTTCAGTTAATACATTTAACAGTCAACATGATTGCCTTGGAGAATCGGTAGCTGAGAGTCATCTATCATGGAGACTATAACTGGAAGTATTGCTAAATACCATATATTCGAGGATGAATGAACACTTATTTTCAGGATCATTCCCAGAATTTTGTCCAAGCATGCAACTGAAGGGAAACTAACTCTTAAGAATTATTTTTGTCATTCCCTTTCTTCCACTTATCCTCAATTTATCTTTTCTTGAATCCATAACCAATACCAAAATTTATATAAACATTTTTCTTGCACTCTTGTATAGATATGGTGGGAACAATGAGAGGAAGAGCTAGCACACGAGAAAAGGCAAGAGACTGGAACATTATGTGCATTAGGAAGTTAAACTTTGATGGGTGATCGTCAGTGAGATAATGATGATAATAGAGTGCACGACTTAAGCTCTCAATTCAATTAGTTCAATTTGAGCTTGATAGCTTGGCGCAATTGCTAATGGTGGATCAAGAGAATGGTTGCAAACTAAAAAAATTCTACTGTTGAAATCAATGTTTGTTGTTGTTTACTTTGAAGTAGTTGGAGTGAAAACACTGTTTTCTTAAAATAAGTAGCCAAATGTGGATCAAAATAAGGTCCTCTCCATTTGGGAGGAAGAGTTTAAAGATATTTAAAAGATTAATATTTGAAGAAAAAAAAATTTGAGGATGATGAAGACCTGTTATTTTGTAATGATGTGCTATATATGATGAATGATTTATGGGGGATGACAATGAGGCTACACTCTCAAATTATTTAGAAGTTCTCAAAGTCGATTTCTTCGATAGAGGTAGAAGCAAGATTATCAAATCCGACACAAGTTAACAAGAAATTAACAGAAAAGATTTCTAAATAAATATATGTAATTAAAGTTGTAACTGTCAGTATAACCACTATTAAACTTAAAGAAATATCCTTATTAGTTTTTATTGATTAGGAAAAGGAAAGGTAATTGAGGAGGAAGATTAAGAGGATATTGACACGAGCAAAAGAAACTCATTATAATAATAAATTTAATGAAGGCCTATTAAATAATGAGAGTGTAGGAAACTTTTAAATTTATAAATTCTAATTTTATAGGCTTAAATTATTTGTTATTATTGATTTGGTAAGGAGATCTATTAAGATGAACTTATTTTGATTTGTTATGCTCTTACTTCAATATCTTGTTTTGCTCTTTTTATCATTATATAATGCTTTGATAATTTGATGCAGTATTGCGCTTCTTACTGCATATATTAATTTTACTTGTACGTATTTTGCACATTTTGTTGGTTTCTAGACTTATGCCTTGCCTCATGAGTAGAAAATGCCTCAATATCTAATCTCATAAATTCAAACTTTAATCCTGTAGTCTCAAAATATGATGTTAATAGTTCATTTTTCTTTGTTTACATGAAATTTACATAATTTGTTTGACTTGCATGATTTTCAATATTTTTTGTTTGTTTGTTCATTTCTATTAGAATGACAACTCTTTATTCCTATATTGGATTTTACTTTTTTCAATATTATTAGAAATATCAAATATTCAATTCACCTCCCACCCGTCCTGGTTGCTCGCTCTACATCTGTCCCTTTTCAATATTAGCCTAATCGCATTATGGTCGAGCTTACAGGTGGCATGTGACTGAAGAGTGACTATGCATATTGATAAGTTTTTTTTTTTATTGATAAATTGTTTTTCCTTAAATTTCCATGTTAGTTACTTCGAAGTTGATTTATTATGTTAGATTTGTATTAGATTTCTTTCTGCATTCAACATTAGATTTGTTACTAGAGCTTAAGATCACTTTATGTTGTCAGTTAAAAGCAATACATCAACAAAAATTTTGTAATTTAGATAAATCAATTTATTTATTATTTTATATAATCTAAACATAAATATTAAAACCTTAAGAGTAATTGATACTGGAACTAGTAGGAAAAATAATGGAAACACAAAAAACAAACTTTAATTATTATTAAAATAGGGTTACGACATGACTCGAACGGAAATAACGACACTAATATAAAACAACACAAGCAAACACTTCTAAATGTTTCCCAACGGATGGTGGACGTCAGCTAGAGGGATAGGGATGATTGGAAGGGATGACGACAACAACGGGAGGCGGGTGATGGCGAAGGGAGGGTGCAAAATTGTATGAATAACAAATGGGAAGGGTTTAGGTAGTCGACAACGGTAGGGGGTGGGGCTTGAAAGGAGTTAGGAAGGCGAGACAACGATAATAACCTGCAGGAAGGGGGAATGACTGGTTGTCAAAGTGACAAAGGGAGAGTTCAGTGATTGAGGAGTGGGGAGGAGTAGGCTTGGGGAAGGTAAAAAAGAGGATACAATCGTCATCTCAAAGAGGATACAACCAAAGCAATACGATTTCCTTGGATGCAACTCACAACGGGGAAAGTGACTCCACACAGAGAATTTGAAACTAAATACACTAAGAACTGACTCCCGACACACCTAAGTGAACTATTTATAGGCTCCCTTGGACAGAAAAACTTCTACACAAAAGAAAGGGGTGGAAAAGACAAGGGGAATCTGAAAACTCTTCTCAGAAAAGAACTAGTGCAAAATAGCCCCTTTAGATCTTGCTGCCTTCTCACGGATTGCGAAATTTTGTAGTCTCGGCCTTCTACTCTTACGGGTTCTCCCTCTTTCACGACTTCTCGTGGTTTTCTGCTCCCGCGAAGTCTCGCGGAGCTTCAATCCCACCGGATCAAAGCGCCCGGGGCACTGTTTTTAGCACCCGCGTCATGATCCTAAGGTTAGGCGAGATTAAACTTCATTAATCAAAGTTTCCTTTTCATTATCTGCTATCCTAGATCTCACTGGCGACTGCATTGTTGCCTGAGGTATTTGAGGATCTACCCCACTTTGCGAGCAAATATCCATATCGATAAAGGCTGTGGACCACATTTATACTGTTGAATCTTCCAAAAAGTATCCCACAATCTGTTAGAATGGGCGTGTTGTGGGAGTAATCTGACCCTTCTCGCACGACAATTGTGCTGTTGGTACGAAGTTTTTCTGACATAACCTCGATTGTATCTGTCCAGTATCGAGTGTGGGTGTCTTGTTCCTCTGGTGTCATCACTAAAACTGGTTTCACTGACGTTGTTCTACTGAAATGGTATCCTGTGACCTCGAGCTCTGTCGATGGAAGGAGGGTGATGAGCTTCCCTTCTTTGGTGAAAGAGCATGTGTTTCTATATTCGTTGTGCTGAGTCTTTTAGTCAAATTGCCACATGTCAGCGCTGAAAGGGGGTAAAGCTAAAAAGTTTGAGTTGGGGTTTGCCCGTAAGAAGCTGTCGGTCGCTGGGAGTGAAGTCTCGTTGCCCGCTTCGGGAGGACGTTTAATTTACATATGAAAAATATGAAATCAAACTGATCTCATATTTTTCACTGTTTAAATGAAAGAGCGCCCTACCTCATTAAACGTCTATCTATTACACAAGACTTGAGGATGAGACTCGATCAAATAAACTAAGAAAACATATGACATCCGTTTGGTCTGCGAAACTGTTTTATTTACCGACAAGTTCTCCTATTTAATACAAAGAATTAAATATGATTTATTTTAGGCTGGGTTCGGAAAAGCTTTTTATAAGGGCAAACCCCTATAGTTAATTACATTTTGAATGACCGAAATCACCTAAGAAAACTCTCGATAAAAATCAGGGAATACTATCTTCAAATAAGTCAAAAGGATAGGACTTTTCAACGAAATCAGACGAAGAGGTGTGAAAGGGGAAAAACTCAAATCTGGAACATTGTTGAGGAATCCAAGTGAAGAGAAACTAGGGGAGGTCATAGATCCGGAGGCGAACCTCGGTGACTTCCCAGTCTATCCTATGGTTTGGCTTTAGTTTCGAGAAGAAATTATTAAAGTGTTTCATCCTGTCAATTTTATTTAATTAGAGCTTATATTTACGTGACATAGTCACACAAATCACCTAGAAGATATGAGGGTTTACGTCGTATCGGACAACAACCTCGAAACCTAGAACGAGTTAGGGCTTAAATTGCACAGTTTGACTGTACAAAGACCTAACATATAAAGTGAAGATTTATGTTGCGCTAGACAAACAACCTCGAAATCCTATGACTTGTTTAATTTCTAAAAAAGAAATGGTTTTGCTGGGGAAGACATGTTCTGCTTTTGAAGATAGTCGTGTTGCCCACCGCGCTAGCTCCAAGCTCCCCGACGTGACGAGTTTAAATTTTTTAGGATGTCCAGTTATAGTGTCAAATCAAACGGCCCTATAGTTGTAGTTCTCTAAACATTCTATATAAAAAGTAAACGTGCTTAAAGCTATATAATATAAAATGTGTAATGCAAGAACAAACAGTAGAATGCATGTAGAACAGGTAGAAACAGGAATAATATAATGTGCTATACAGGAAGAACGGTAACAAGTAGAAACAGGAAAATAAAGTACTGTAAAATATAAAGCAAACCTGTACGCCTGTGGGATTCGATGTTCCTTAAGTATAACAAGCTAAAATGCATCTCAAAAGCGAAGTTCGGAAGAAAACGTCATCCAAGAAATCCAAAAAAGAGTGCTACAACGACTTATGACAGAAAACTCGAGAGAATCAATAAAAAGGACTCAAGTAAAAGAAAATCCTCGAAAATCCTGGGGAAATCCCGAAAGAAAGGAAAAGTAACACGAGTGCCCTGTCTCAAAGCTTCGATAAAACGAAAAAAAGATTCGGATGAGGGGGACCGCAAACACTCGTATGGGACTAGGCTCAGCTGTATATTTATTCTCGAGGGTCCACGAAGACTATTCGGTCACCCGAATGTATAGAACCCGCCACTTGTCTAGAAGAGTGTCTTGAACCTCACTTAGGGGGCTATTTCCCAGCTTAAACATGTATTCGTCAGGTGGACACCAACTTTAAAGTGTCTTATGTTTTTTAACATGCATACAAATTTTAAACATGCAAAGAAGAGTTATCAATTTTGTTTCGTGGAAAAATATGTTTTTTTTTTGCTTGAAAAGGGTTTATCAAAACTTATATTTATTTATTTTTTTTTAGAAATTTTCGTTGTCCACGAGTCGATTATACTGTCGGGTATGGGACTGCCGATCATTTGAGAAGGTTCGAGTCAATTCCCGCTAGACTTATGTCGGCGAAGGATACCATATCCTATTGTTAATCAAATGTCTGGATCTTGATATTATAGGATAGGACATCTTTCTGATCTATCTTCGGTGTGTCTTTATCATCAAAACCGTACGCCCCAAAACGACTACTTACGATCTTGTTTGATGGTTACACGTATAGCAAAAGACTATACGTGGACACTTATGCATTAGACATAAGCATAAAAAAGAACGAATCAAGAAGGAAAGAAAAGAACAAAAATGGGGTGAGAGAGAGGAGGCACTGATCCATCTAAAACACCAAAAAGGAGAATGGATCAGTTCTCAAAACTCTTACCGAAAAGACCTGGAAAAATAGGGCTCTAGGTCTTTCCTAACAAACATAAAGGCAAGCTCGCGCTAATTTTTCCAAACCCCAAAGACATAGGATTGATCGAGTCCACCAAATGCTTTTCCAAAATGAGGTTTAAAATCTCCCAAACTTCAAAAGAAAGTGACTTTGGGGAAACCACCATTGATATTTCCAAACTCATGCCGAAATCAAAATTCTCCCACTTTCGAATTAAAGAAGTCTTGTATATCAAATAAACATGAAATTTTCCTACAGAACCTAAGTAAATGCTCAGGGCCGGGGCCAATAGAGAAGAGAAAGCAACCACCAAGGCCCTCGGCTAAGACAAGAAACAGGGCTAAATGAGGCTCACGGCTAAGGCAAAAGACAGCTGCCAAAACTCATGACCAAAGGCAACCCAAGGGGCAGCGAGTGAGGCTCACAGCTAAGGCGACCAAAAGAACCACAAATGACTACTATGTTTCCCTGACAAACATGAGAGGATAACTAAAGTGATTATGATTTTTTTTTTTATGACAAATTTGATTTATCAATAACATTCAAGCCAATCAAACCTAGCAAGAAGGACCAAATCACACCAAACGACCTCCAAGCCACCTCTCGGGTAAGGGCAAGGCAAAGCAAACCGAGCTTTCAACTAGAGCCAACAAAAATCATAACCAAAGTNGCATTCAAGCCAATCAAACCTAGCAAGAAGGATCAAATCACACCAAACGACCTCCAAGCCACCTCTCGGGTAGGGGCAAGGCAAAGCAAACCGAGCTCTCAACTAGAGCCAACAAAAATCATAATCAAAGCCATTTTCGGGTAGGGGCAGAAAAATACACAAGACAGGCCACCCAACAAGCTCTCGGGTAAGGGTCAAAGGCAAGCAAGGCAAGCTACCAATGCTCTTGAGTGAAGACAAGTATAAGGAATCAATCATGGGCTCTCGAGTAGGAGCTAAAACAAACAAATCAAGCAACCAAGTCAAGCCAAAATCGAGCCACGACTAAGGCTCGAATTCGGGTTACAACAAAAGGATAGAAAACGTCTCCATACCCTCAAGACATCAAAATGCAGAACTAACACATATTTTACACAAGAGCAACTATGAAGCTCCTCAAAAATAAATTCCTTCAGCATATGTAAATTTAAGCCAAAAACCCGTAGGATGCCAAAACCGAACCCAACAATAAAACGAGACCCAGNGGCTAAGGCTCGAATTCGGGTTACAACAAAAGGATAGAAAACGTCTCCATACCCTCAAGACATCAAAATGCAAAACTAACACATATTTTACACAAAAACAGTTATGAAGCTCCTCAAAAATAAATTCCTTCAGCATATGTAAATTTAAGCCAAAAACCTGTAGGATGCCAAAACCGAACCCAACAATAAAACGAGACCCAAGCATTGATATTAATCCAAGCTTTAATAGAAATTAAAATTCCAACCACCTCTAAACAAATCGAAAATCAGTAAGAGCTCAAAGTGAGCCTCCAAGCCAAGTCAAAACCGAGCTTAACAAGGACCAAAATCGAGTCCAACAATATTAAAATCCATGCTTCCATAAAAAAATAAAGTTCTAGCCATTTCAAGCCAAAGCCGAGACTCCAAACCAAGCTAAAACCGTGCCCAACAAGAACCAAAAGTCAAAACAGAGCTCAACAAGGCTAAAACAGGACACAAGCATTGATATAAATTCAGACTTGAACATAAATTAAAGTTTCAACCACCTGTAAGTAAAACCGAGCCATCCATAGCCAAGGAACAACCTGCATGTCTAAATATTCCAAGAATACAATGATTCCAACAGATTTTTGAGCAGGGGAGATGCCTCACGAGGAANACCCAGGCATTGATATTAATCCAAGCTTTAATAGAAATTAAAATTCCAACCACCTCTAAACAAATCGAAAATTAGTAAGAGCTCAAAGTGAGCCTCCAAGCCAAGTCAAAACCGAGCCCAACAAGGACCAAAATCGAGTCCAACAATATTAAAATCCATGCTTCCATAAAAAAATAAAGTTCTAGCCATTTCAAGCCAAAGCCGAGACTCCAAACCAAGCTAAAACCGTGCCCAACAAGAACCAAAAGTCAAAACAGAGCTCAACAAGACTAAAACAAGACACAAGCATTGATATAAATTCAGACTTGAACATAAATTAAAGTTTCAGCCACCTGTAAGTAAAACCGAGCCATCCATAGCCAAGGAACAGCCTGCATGTCTAAATATTCCAAGAATACAATGATTCCAAATTATTGAGCAGGGGAGATGCCTCACGAGGAGCTAAACCAAGCCCTCAAAACAAGATACAAAGCTTTTCAGATTAAATAAATTTCTTCCTAACATGCATTTCAAGTAAGGGAAAACCGTAGGAGCTAAACTGAACCCCCACATATGTATAAAAAGTAAAGTGAACTCTCTAACATTCATTTTAAGCAAGAGCAAGTCTTAAGATGCCAAAGCCGAGACACCCTAGCATGGATGAAAGACCAAATAGATTCTTCAATATCTCATGCTAAACGAAAGATAAATATAAAGTTTCACAATATACATCCCAACATGCTTGCAAGAGGAGTATAAATTATTCTAAAACCATGCTTCAATTATCCAAACCGCTCCCAACATAAACATGATATAATAAACAAAAAACATGTCATATATCTACCACTTTAAGCAAATATCCAAGTCCAATTTCTAACACATGCTCACATTTCATCCTTCACATGCGAATATCTCAAAAATATATGAAAGTAAAGTAAGCTAGCATGTTGTACGATCCAACAGGGCCATGCTCAAAGGCTTGGCAGAGAGAAAACCGAAAGGAAACGGGGCACTGAGAAGGGGGGAAGAAGAGTACCTTCCTTTGATGCAAATGTAAAGCACCGCAAAACCAGAAACCACCTCAAGGAGATGCTCTCAAAGAAATCCCCTTCCTAAACCCCTCTCACTGCAAAAATCTCTGCTCCTCTCATCTTTTGTAAACTTTTTCAACCACCCCAAAAATTCCAAAAGAAATTATGTTTATAGGCAGAGAAGAGAGGGGAAGAGAAAGAAGATCACCCCTCTACCCATGGTACTCGAATCGGACCAAAAAGAAAAAAAAAACCGCATTCTTTGCTCGTAGAAGGCGAAGCAACCGAAACATCCAGGACCAAGTGGCCAACCTGTGGCAGCGAGGAAAATATCGGGAAGAAGAGAGAGTTTGCCATTCAAGTGTCCCAGGGAGCAAGCTTGCCAGTGTCAAACTACCAAGAAAAGGAAAAACCACAGCCCGGGGAGATTGANAGCTTCCCAGAGTCAAACTACCAAGAAAAGGAAAACCACAGCTTGGGGAGACTGACACGGCTTCGGGAAGGAAGGCCGCGGGCAGAAAGTGTCGGACAAGGACGAATGAGAAGTCAACTTTCTTTTGCGTGGAGGAGGAGCTCGGTTGGCTCGAGATCGAGAAAGGGAAAGGCCAGGCACGCGAACGGGAGAAGGAAGGGAGGCAGGGCTCGGGTGCGTGAGTTTAGGGATTTAGGGCTTAAAGAGGAAAAGAAATATTTGGCTTATATAAATTTATATATATATACTAATTCATATGCGATTTATTCACGCGCGGCGACATAACAAAATGGGTGTCCTTCATATGCAAAATTGACGTTCTGGACGTATCGGTGCAGTTCGTTTTGCCATTCGGGGTCGTTCGGACGACGTCGTCGACAATCTGGTCAAAAACGCGTCAAAATTCAAATTTCACAAAATTTTGACCCGCGATCGATTGTTTCAAAAAGTTTATTCGAGTCTTCGACAGGTAACAGTGCAAGCGATGTGAAATGTGGCGATCGGACGTGCCGATTCTCCGAATTGCAAGATTTGTGCGCGCGGGAGTGCGAATTGTGCAGAAGACCACCCTAAGGCTCAAAAGGTCCTATAGGAATTTCTTTTGGGTTTTCTCATGTTGGTTTCACTCTTCTAAGTGCTAGAAGTTGATACCACACCCGCGAAACTCCAAAAGGGTACAGAAGTGGGTTGGATTTCTAAAACGAGGCAGGTCCCATTTCTAAGGTTCTAAGATAGTCGAAGGGAGTTCCCTAAGGCTAGATTCTAAACCCTAAGAGGAAGACTAGACCTCACTAAAAATGAGGTCAACAAAGACGTAAAACGACGGAAGCTGAGAGACGATAAACGCAGTACGCGAAGGTCGAAACAGTGGCGATGGGGTGCGGGCCCCTTTTCCTTCGAGCGCGATTGAATCAAAGAGGCAGACAACNTGTCGAATTACGAGTGCTTCTTCTCGTGGGAGTTGATACACCTCACCCTATTTTTCAGCTTTCTCCTCGTCGCTTATCTCTTCTACGACGCCTTGATATGTGAGTGTGAGTACTCTATTCGTGGGGCAGCTATAGGCTGTGGTTGTAGCCGTGATATCAGTAGCACTTCCTGGCCGGTACTATGTTGGAGGAGCTACCCTTCTCATGTTTCTTCCCGCTTTGATCTATAGTGTTATTTCCCTGCCCGAGCTTGCTTGTGTCTCCTGACATTTTCTTGTCGGCCGTGATAATTGTAGGTGACAACCTGCCTGAAGGTTGCTTCTTGANGAAACGACAGAAGCTGAGAGACGATAAACGCAGTACGTGAGGTCGAAACAGAGGCGATGAGGTGTGGGCCCCTTTTCCTTCGAGCGCGATTGAATCAAAGAAGCAGACAACGTAAATCGCCATCAGTCAAAACCCTAGCAGAGCAGATGATGGAAATCACCACACACACACACACACACACACACACACACACACATATATATATATATATATATATATATATATATATATATTTGAAGTTTTGTCTAATCTCATACAATTTTATAAGGACCACTCATACATTTTTTATTTCACAATAATGTAGTTCCAAAGATCCATTCGCTATTAACATTAATTCTATGCACATTTATTTTTTCGTTATTCCAATTCACATTCCGTCTGAATTTGCATCTGTTATGTTGTGGATGTCATGTTATAGCTCTTGAATGCATAATTGATTTGTACTCTATGTTATGTCCGTTGTATAATATCTTTTAAAATTGCATTGTAGTTTGTTATGATTGTTGTGCTATTCTAACTTATTTTGTTATAGTTATTGTGATTGTGATATATTATAATCTATTTTCAAATTAGATTTCAACTTTGTGTGAACCCACATTGAACTTTATTTGTACATTGCTTTAACTTTGTTCGATCCATATTTAAATCACATCAGAAATTTACTGGAAACAAAATCTTACTGGAGTTTGGTTTGAACTATTGTTGGTCGTGATGGATGAGTACTACATAGCATTATTGTCTAAAATGAACTTTTGAGCATATTTCCCCATGAAAATAAATAGCAGGCATATCTCACCAAATTCTGCTATTTTGAACCATATAAAGTCAGTTTTCCTGAAGTTCTCTCCCCATCAATAACGATGATGCTTCCTAGCTTGTTACGACCATTGCTCTATTAATTTTGATTATAATGCAATCATTCCTAGCAGAGATCTTATTGGGACAGCTACTTTGATATTACCATTCAAACAACTTTTACTAAGGAGACCGAAGAAGTGCCCATATCTTTCCAACTAGAAAAAGATGATTATATTCTTTCTTCATTTAGGGCTGCCATTCTATAAAATTTGGGCTATGTGGTTATTATTGTTATTTATCACGATCAACCATATGACATTAAATTAATGGGGATTGCAAATGGCTGATGAGCAAAAATCGTATTTTTATGTTTGGTATATTTAATTTATAAAAATTTAATCATATCTAAGCGTAATTATTTTAAACTAAACTTTACAGACATATAACCAGATTTTGGTATGGTTTCTTTGCTTTCAACAAAATTAAATAAAAAAGGGAGAATATAGCAATCATTTTGTTTTCGCTGTGCTTTTCTAACCTACTCCGAAAATCTCTTGAAAAAAGGAATAAAGCAACGTATGTTTTAAGTTTGGTCTTAACTATCTGTGTTTGGTTTTTTCTCAAGGCGTTAATTTTCATCTTATGCTAGACATTCTACTTACGATTCCCTTTACGCTTGAGAAATAACCATTTCTTAAATTACTTTATACCCTTCAGAAAAGAGTGGGATTTATTTATTTATTTTGGTAGATCTTTCATTTTCCGGCAACAGTCATGGTTTTTTGGACTTGATTTAGATACATAACTATGTGCAGTTAGTTTTAGGGAGCATGATGCTTCAGCATCTACTGTCAGTGAAACTGCATTCAATGTTCCCCCAACAACGGTAAAATCTGTTTCCATGAGGGATATGGGTACTGAAATGACCCCTATTGCTAGCCAAGAGCCCTCTCAAACTGGAACTCCTGTGAGAGCAACAACACCGTCAAGGAGCCCAAGTTCTTCGAGGCCATCTACACCACCAAGAACTGCAACAACAATTGAATCCGCTGATTTCTGTAGGGAAAAAGAGTTGTCTGAGAAGGAACTAAGAATCAGAACTAGAAGGGAGATAATGGTTCTTGGCACACAATTGGGCAAGATGAACATTACTGCCTGGGCGAGCAAGGAGGAAGAAGAAACTGATGCATCTGTCAACTTGAAGATGGATTCATTAGATCAGCAACCCAATAATGTTGTAGAGGCTCGTGCAGCAGCTTGGGAAGAGGCTGAAAAGGCAAAGTACTTAGCCAGGTAACTCGGTTTGCAATTTATGTTCCCTTCATATTCATTCCGTGGGCTTGGTAGCTGCTCAAGATCACGCTGCTACCGGTAGTAGATATGATTTCTGAGTATATTTATTGCTAAGAATTGATCGTGGACATATATTTTTTAGGTTTAAACGGGAAGAAATCAAAATTCAGGCTTGGGAAAATCATCAGAAAGCTAAAACGGAAGCTGAAATGAGAAAAGTTGAGGTACTCGATGGATTTTTTTATTTATGAAATTGCTTCTCCATGCAACTGAAGGATCAGTTTAATATTTTTATGGCTTAGTTTGTCGTCATCCATATGTTACCCTTGCCTTGACTCAATTAGTGAATATAGAAATGTTGAATGGGCTGTTACAGTTCAAATCGCACTTTAGGATCAAAATGAAGCGTTGCATTGGCTTTGCACATTACTTTCTTGTAAAGCGCAAGCTCTTAGCTCAGTACACATGTAACACCTCTTCATTGTGCGTTATAGCACTATGCACTCAGTTCTAGCTCAGAATCAATCCTAGTTTAGATTTAATGTTCAATTTAGTGTCTTCTACAATCAAGGAGGCATGATTGTTTGCTTCTTCTCAGTATTTTTTTTAGTCATTAAGTCTTTGCTCGGTAATTCTTCATTGTCTCTCCCATTAGAGTTTGTAACCATTTGATGGTTCTTCTTTCCATGCTCACTCCTAATCTATATATGCATTTCACTAGTTTTTATTGTTGATACTGGTAACTTTTTGCGAACAAGCTTCTGCTCGAGAATGCTTTTTGATGCCTTGTCTTTGCAATCTTTTGCTTTATATTGAGCTTTTCTTTTGATCTCTAGTCGGTCAATCTCATTAGTGTATTTCATGATTTTTATAAGCATTCTTACATTACTTCATTATTTATGTCGCTCACTTGTTTGATGTATTTTGCTTTTCAAGTAACTGAAAATTATTCTTATTAATGATACAATTATATTTGATAAATTATTATTACCTGATGTGAATTATGTTTGCTAATTAAATAACTATTGATGCATATTTAATGGGCGAAGCAACTGAAAATTGTTGATGTTCTAGTCTGAATGCTGTACTAAGAAAGATATTGGTAAAAGGAAGAAAAAAAAGTTCACGCTCGCGCGCGCGTACGACTATGCTGATGCTTTGAAAACACTGTTAGCAATTTACTGTCTTCTTCAATAACTAGGCATGATTGTTTGCTTCTTATTATTTTTTATTAGAAGTTTAACTGCTCATAAGAGCCATTACTATTTTGCTGCTATTATTTTGAGTTACCATATCTATTTATTTCCGATTTGGTGTCTTTCTGGATTGAAGTCTTTTCTTTTCTGTGGTTTATTGTAATATGTATTTATATCCTTTGCTGCGATCAATAAAACATTCTACTTTTCTCACAGAATTTAACATGGTTTTAGAGCTATGGTTCCCTAGAGACTCTACCTTACCCGCTGACCAGGATCCCCTTCTACTGCTGCATTCATAGAGATTTGACGTGAAGAGAGCCGATGACTTGTCATGCTCGGCACTTCCACTTCAGTTGAATCATCCGTCTTAATCACTAATAATACTCAACATTCGTATAATACTCAGGCCACTCACTCCACTTATGATTTCTGTCACAAACCTATGCACACTCGTAACAAATGTTGGAAGCTCCACGAGACACCAACATACAAATTTTAGCCAAATCCTCTTTTACCAAGGGTCTGACAACAACATCTGAGCCCACTACGGTACAAGGGACTCTCACTCAGAACATTTCAGAACCACCCGAATCTCATAAGAGTCAGATGGAACACTTAATTAAGTTGTTTGCATCCCATCAATTCTCTTCCAGTCCGTCGACAACCTACCTCTGTCAAGGTACAATTTCCATGATACACTTCTTTTGTCTTTTGTAGTTCTTGGATCATTGGTTTAGGTGTCACATATCACATGATTAGATGCTCTTAACATTTGTCGACATTCTATCCTTGCTCTGAGAAAGATATTGAGATTGTTTGGGGCTCCTATATTTTCATTGTTGGTAAAGGGTCTGTTGTATTAACAACCGTTCTAACTTTAGAATCTGTGTTACATGTACCTCTATTGAAGTGTAGCCTTTTATCTGTCAATATCTTGCCACATGATATTGATTGGAAAAAAGCTTATTTTTCTCAAGTTTGTATCTTTCAGGATCGCCATTCGGGGAGGATGATTGAAATTGCTAAGTGAGTAGCCGAGCTCTACTGCTTCCAAGAGAAAGACATGGAAAACGAGGACACTCCATCCAGTATTTGCAGTTTTTCTCGGTCCACTGAATGTCCTATTATGTTGTTGTATTGTCGTTTGAGTCATTATAATTTTTAATATTTAAAACAATTGTATTTGTTGATGTTACTAATAAAAAGTTTGTTAGTTTCAAATGTGAGATTTGTCAGTTAGCTCAACATCATTGCTCTGACACGCATTTCGCTCCCTTTTCACTTATTCACAGTGACTTATGGGGACCCTATCACACGCCCAACTACACTAATAAACGGTGGTTTTTACCTTGATTGATGACCACACTCGAATGATGTGTGTCTATATATTAAGACAAATTTGAAGCTCTCGCCACCTTAAAAAACTTTCACTCCTTTATTTTGATCCAATTCAAAACAGTAATTCAAGTCTTTCGAACCGAGAATGGTCGTGAATTCTTTAACTATATATTGGAAGAATTATTAGAAAGTAAGGGCATTTTCAATCATAGCTCGTGCACAAACATTCAACAAAATGGGATATTCATTAGAAAAAAATTGACACATTCTCGAAGTTGCTCATTTATTATGTTTCAATCTAATATCCCTAAATAATTTTGAAATGATGTCATGCTTATTGTCGTCTATCTCATCAATAGTGCTCCACAAAAAATTCAAAACCTCAGAACCCCATTAGTCATTTTGATGTCATATTTCTCTACCAATCGGTTCTTATCTATTTAGATCCTAAAATTTTTTGGTGCACGACGTTTGCTCGAAACAATGCCCCAACTCGTAGTAAACTTGATCACATGTTAATAAAGTTTCTTCCTCGGATACTCTGTCACTCAAGAAGACTGTTAGTTTCTTGATTCAATCACAAATAAACTCTTTGTGAGTGCCAATGTCTCTTTATTTGAAAGTGGCCCTACTTCCCTATCACTGCCTTAAGTGAGGGGGAGCCAAATTTCTTGGACACTGTTTCTTATCCGGCGTTTGTGGACATTTCCGCAACTCCTCTCTTCATTATATCTGAGGACCCTCTATCACTGTGAATCTACCATCTACCTTCTACCAGACAATCATCTCCTCCTCCCACACTTCGAGTCTATATGCAGCGCACTATTAAAGGAGTGGGGGCTAGATTTCTTGGACACTATTATTGACCTCACTTTTAGTTGAGGTCTAGTCTTTCTTCCTTAGAAGCCTAGGATCTAGCCATAGGACTTTTCTGTTGACTATTCCTAGAGGACTAGTGATGGTACCCTCACCTTTAGAAATTCTAAACTCTTCTTTGCTATCTTGCAGTTCCACATGTTGTATCTAACCTCTAGCACTTAGTAGGTGAGACCAATAAGTGGAGCCCCCATATGACTGTTTGGTCGTAGGATTACCCGTGAGTGGTGCGGTCTTGGTCAGTTTTACACACGTACACTTGCACCTGTACTCACAAGCTCAACCCCAACCAAATATGCTTGGTTGATCCCTCACTCTATTAGAAACTCATGTGAATGGTCCCCCAAACCATTAGCTCTGGGCTAGAGTTCGGCTAAGACTCGCACATGGAGGATTTAAAATGAGATTTCCCTTGGTCTCATGACTTAAATATGGTGACCTCATGAGTAACATCCTCAATCAATTCCAATTTTGCCAAATTCCAATTTTGACCTTCCTTGGCCTTAAACTTCACCAAATTATCAAATTGACCTAAACCCTCCAAAAATTCTCAAAATTACCCAAATTCTCAAAATCTCTTAAAAAATCATTTCAAACCATTTCAAATCACTCAAATTAACCAAAATAACTCAAAATTTTTAAAATTCCTAAAATACACTTAGAATCCCCAAATTACCCAATTCATCCCCAATTTTCACCAATTTGACTTCAATCTCACCCAATTTCAATTTCAAACTCAAATTCATCATCCCCAATCCCAATTGAAATCAATATAAGATCAATTGAACCCAATTGTAAGCCTAATCCAAAATCCCCAATTTTAGCCATACCCTTAAATTCCTCAAATTGAACCCCATGATCAAATCAATTTTCCCAAATTTAGATTCTAAATTCTGCATAACACTTCCCCAAATCAGTTTGAACAATCAATTGACCCAAACTTGAACTGAAAGCTCACCCAAATCCAACATAAACCAAAATCCTCAATTTTGACAAAAAGTCCAAATCTCCCAAATTGAGCCTCATAACTCCAAAATTTCTACCTAATTGATATCCAAAACTCTTCATTACAAACACTTGGACCAATTTGAACCATCGATTGTGCCTAACCTAAACCCTAGCCCAATCCAAACCCAAGTCTAACCCATATGCCCAAAATTGACCATACGGTCAAATTTCACCAAATTAACCTTCCAAATCAAATTAAAATCACCCAATTGTTATCCAAAACTCCTCATGACAATTATTCAAGCCAATTTTATCAATCGAGTCAAATTCAAAGTCTAGCCAAACCCAAACTCAAATCCAAGCTCATGACATGATTTTGAACCCAAGCCATACATTTGACCAAACCAACCCAAATTGACCAAACCATGGTAACCACAACCAACATTTGGACCCTAAGGACTAGGCTAGACCCACCTAGCCCACTCTATATGAGCCATGGACCAAAGGTCCCTTGTTTAAGGGGATCTCTCCCCCATATTTGGCTAATCCCAAATATATTTTCCATCAAGCATTAAACCTTAAGGGACAATCATCATTAAACCTCCCACTGGCTCACCTGACCCCTGATAACCCCAGCCCTGGCCTAGTCGTCCAGCCTAGTGGCCGTAAAACACCAAAACCGAGAGGTCCCCATGACCAAAACTCAAAATTTGAACTCCTAGAGTTGCTCACCCCCATTGGTCATTGGTGCCACTCAACCCTCCACCTAAGCAATTGATTCCACCCCCTGGTTAGCCGTGGTGGCCACCATAGCCTTGTCTATTTAAACCACAGCTCCCATGGCCAAAGGAGGGGGGATCATCCAAATCCTTGGGGAGACTCTGTCAAAATCCTTCCAGAGCCTCTTCAAGCTTTCTTAAGTCCAATCCCACAGTCATCAGGCCTCCATTGCCACTGCCAAAGCCCAATTTCTCACTTGAAATCAAGGACAATTTTTTGTCCTTTTACCAAACTCCACAAAACTTCAAATTAAACCTTTCAAAAGCTTTCTCAAACCAAAACGAGGAGGTTCCCCATCAAAGACCCTTTTTGTTGAGCCCTCTAACTCGCTTCTAGACCAATGTTGTGCCACCTGTTGGTCGAACTCCTACCTAGACCTTATACTAGAGCAAGGTGACACTTCGAGAAGGTTCGTTGGACCCTATTGAAGCTTCCACAAGCATCTGATTGAGGCCTCCTCTCTCAGAGTCAGGTATAGAGCTTAAACCCTATTTTTTGGCTCAGTTTGGGTCTTTGTGAAGAAAAGTGTTATTTCATACGCATGTAGCCGTATAGATACGTTCGTCTTGTCTGGATGAAGGTGTAGGAACAAATCTGAAGTGATTTGATTGAGTCTAGGCAGAGATCTTAGGGTTTGAAGTTGGACGGTTATCAGGTTAGGTTGATTGGGGATGATGGACAGATGTCACCCGTTTTCGCGTGTATTGATTGGACGGTCCGGATCGCGCCGAACGGAACGATGGCGGCTGACTCAGGTGGCAGCGACCAGTAGCGCGGTGACGCGTGGAAAGCTCGGAACGTACGAGGTTGACGCGACAACTGACTGGGTTAAGTAGAAAATTATAGATTTTTTTATTTAAATTAATTCTAGAACATAGAAAGTTCATAACTTGGTGTAGAAAAATTATAAAAATAAAATAAAAATACCATGTTGCTCAGTGAATAGAGGAGAACAATGTGGAATAAAAATAAAAATTATTTGATGACTCTCAGATTTTTAATTAATTAAATACTCTCCGGCGTCTCTTAATTTTAATGTCCTAAATGATAATCACAATGACTTGAAACTTTATGGGTTTGTTCCTCATGACAGTAGATATGTTTTGTGATTTTCCAAAGTCAGAAAGCATCTTTACACGTGTAACCCTGATTTCCAAATTTAGATAACTATTTTGTTTAAAATAATTATATAAATTAAAATATAAATCAGAAAAATATGAGACTTATTTTGGTAGGTTCCCTGTGTTCAGAGGACCCTAGGAAAAATGTAAATTAAGTTTGAATATTTATGTAAGTTATAGACCTAGGAAGACTTGGGCTTATTCTATTAAAAATGATCTTAATTTATTAGAACTAAATGAAAATATGACACTAAATAGGATGCAATATTAAAAATGATCTTAATTTACTAGAACTAAATGAAAATATGACACTAAATAGGACGCAATGGTGATGATCTTAATTTACTAGAACTAAATGAAAATATGACTCTAAATAGGACACAATGGAGAAAAATGATTCATGTAGCCGACCCCACGTAGTGGGATTAAGGCTTTGTTGCCGTTGTTGTTGTTGTAATACAATTAATTAAACCCTAAAAACACATTAAAATTAAAATAAATTAAAATATATTTAAAAAATTAACAAAAATGATTCTACACTATAAATAACACTCATTCTAACTCACTGTAAAAATTTGAGATTTATTTGATTTAGTTTTATCACTAAAATTGATTTTCTGAGTAAAAATAATATTTTGGCATTAAAATAATATTAATAAATTAAATATAATTAGAAAATCATGGAAAGTGGTTTTCTGAGTCCCTTATGATCAGAAGCACTTAGGAAAAAATAAAAATTATTTTAGGATGAATATTTCATTTTTGAGCTACATTTTGAATTAAAAAATAATTAAAAATGTTAAAAATTTCAAAAATATGAAAATGATTTAAAATGTTCCTAATTACTTCTTGACCACTTGAGACTCATTAGAATATTTTTCCTAATTTTTCTAAGTTAAATATATATTTTTAAAGGCTAAAAATGTATTTTTTCTAATTTTTCATTAAAATAATTATAATAAATAAATTAAAAAACACAAAAATGAAAAGTTTGTTTTTCTAAGTTATCTGGACTTAGGGAGATTTAGTAAAAATATGAAAAATAATTTTTGTAATTAAAACATATTTTTTATTTAATTAAATCACTAAAATTAATAAATAATTATGATAATTAAAATATGACTTGAAAATGAGTTGTTACAAAGTATATTTAACCGTGGGATCCTAATCGGTGTCACTCTAATTAACTTTAATCCCACCACCCCCGTCCCAGTTTGAGCTTAATANACTTGAAAATGAGTTGTTACAAAGTATATTTAACCGTGGGATCCTAATCGGTGTCACTCTAATTAACTTTAACCCCACCACCCCAATCCCAGTTTGAGCTTAACTNAATTTGAAAAATCATAAAATTTTGTCCAAGTAGTCCTCTGACCTAGTTGAACCTCTAATAATTTTCCCATGAACAAAGATTCTACTTTGATTAGTTAAATAAATTAATATTGAAATTCCTATTTTTCGAGTTAAAGTAAATATTTACATTAAATTAAATTTTGGAAAAGCACATTTTCTCTTATATTTTAATTGACCAATGAATGGGGTACTATAAAAATTTCAAAGTCATGTGAGTTATATTTGATAAGTTATGGAGTGGAGAACCCCAGGGACAAAATGATAATTTTAGATTTTGATGCATTAATTAAAATTTAGAATTAACTAAAGGTAATTGGATAATTTTGATTATAATGAACTTTTTTTGATGTTTGAAACATGATGGGTTTAAAAGGTAGAAACCAATTTGCCATATTTTCATGATAAAGTACAATTGTAATTTCATAAATTGTCATGATTTGGAAGTTATTCTAACCAGGTAATTCTAAAGTGGTGGACTTATGTTAGGAAGATAATAATTCACTCATTTGAAGCCTCTGATTGGTGATGACATGATCTTTTGATAAGAATATATTCCACTTAAAGTAATATTTTGATAATTGCAAATTTACCCATGAAAAAACCTACGGACTTAGTGTTGAGCTAGGCCTGATATTTGAACTTATGTAATGAGGTTTAGAAAAGATAAGGTAACTAATTATGAATATTTTGAAAACACTACAAGCCCAATTTTAGTGGTGAGTTCAAGATCTTTAATGACTTAAACTTGCCTTAGGGACATTCACTTACATAACTCTTAAGTAAAATATTGAGTGAATATTTGAAGTACCTCACTCTTGTGATAATTAAAATCTCAGGTTCACTGAACATAGGGTGTATTAATTCATTGAAACTAAATTTAAAATTTGGGATGATCAATTGAACAATATAATAGGTTCAAATGAACTTGAAACATTTCAAAATGATTTAAAGGTTGTTAGAGATTGTTTCCTAAACGCTTTTATGATCTTTTGAAGATTTTGAAGGACAATTGGACTTATTATCTTTTGTTCCAGAAAATCATCCATTAAAATCTTTAATGACTCATCAAGTAATGACCCGGGGTTTTGTAGCTATAGCTTCGTCTGATCTTCCTGTTCTTGTAATTTATTTAAATTTCCTGCAAAATTATAGATATATGTTGTAAGTTCTAACATTTCAGCGGAAACAACGAGAAGATGACAGATACACACTTACATTTTGTAATGCAAATTTTGTTTTCCTTACAACACTTTCTTACCTGTATCTGTTTACTTTGCTCTTCAAAACTTGAAATAAATCTGCATGTGACATCAAAACAAAACAACATTTTCAAAATCAATCAATCTTTTTTTAAAATTAAACAATATTTTCAAAACCAAAATAAAAATAATATAATTTCATAACATGTTATTTTTAATTTACGGGAGTCCCTCAGATGAGGTAACCCACGAGTGCTAGCGAGATCCCTCTGGTTTAAATAGGTTTAACAACTCGTTTAAGCTAAGTAAATTAAAAAAAAAATAATAGTATCAGAACCAGAGAACCGTGAGATTCTAACTGGTGTCGCTCTAATCAACTTTAACCCCCCCTTTTGAACTGAACTTGTTATTTAAACCTTTAAACTTTTATACTTTAGGACTGCTACTTCATCGAGGAACTCAAAGCTAACTCTGTGGGCATCAATCTACAACATCATAAGGGCCTACAACAACATGAGAATCTATAACAACACATCTCTTTTTTCTAGAATTAAATAACAAACCATAGGACTTCGAAGTTGTCTGTCTAGTGTGACTTAAATTCTCACTTTATCTTTAGGCATTACATGATCATGTCGTGCAATTTAAGCCTTAACTCGTTTTAGGATTTCACGGTTGTCGTTCGTTATGACATAATCCCTCATATCTTCTAGACTATTTGTATGATTGTGTCATGCAAATTTAAGCCATAAATAATAATAATTGCCCGTATGAAATATTCAATAATTTCTTTCTCGAAATCGAAGCCAAACCATATGATAGCTTGTGCAGTCATTGTGGTTCTTCTCAAGATCTGTGACAACCCCTAGTTTTTTCTTTTTTGATTCTAAAATAATGTTTCAAATTTGAGTCTCTTCTATTTGACACTCCTTGGTCCGATGTTGGAAACGTCCTATCCTCTGAAATAAATGGAGAAAATATTTTATAATCTAAATCGAGAATTTTCTTAAGTGACTTCGTTCATCTAAGATGTAATTGACTATAAAGGCTTAAGAACCCATGTAATATAAACTCTATATAATCTTTCATATTATGTACCTTTGAAATTCTTGGAGACAATATTTTCTGATCTAAATCGAGAATTTTCTTAAGTGACTTCGTTAATTTAAGATGTAATTGACTATAAGAGCTTGCCTATATAGGGAGCTTTAAGAACTCAGGTAATATAAACCCTATATAATCTTCCATATTAGATAAGGGAACTTGTCGGTTTATATAAATGGTTCACAAACCAAACTGATGTCATGACTTATATAGTTTATTTAATCGAGCCTCATGAATAAACGATATGTCTATTCCTCAGGATAGATATATCGATCGTAGTGTTGTGCTTGTTTGTTTAAACTATTGTTTATATAAATCGACTCAGTCTCGTATTTTCAAAAAAAAAAATATTTTTCAAAATTAAAATTACTATTTTTTCAAAAAAATAAATTTTTATGTATATTAAATTAAATCAAAACCACCTCTTAAAATTTAACAGGCGACAACTATTTCTTATCTGACTTTTGTGGATATTTCTCCTACTCCATTCATTATATTCTAGAAGTTCTCTTTCCCTTTGGATTCACCACCTACCAGACAACTATCTCTTTCTCCCACACTCTATGTCTATACTCGTCGAACTCATCTCGATGCTCCTACTTTAGAGCCTGTTACCTCCTTGCAGGACCTGGAATTCACTCTCGGTGTTATACCCAAAACTATTGCTTCGAATGAGAGGTGAGTTCTTTTATTGAGGTACGTAATCAGACATGCTCTCTTTATTCCATATTAAAAATATATATCCTTCCACAATTTATCGTCGGCCTACAAAGCGTTTGCTACTGCCCTGACTGTTGATCATCTCCCATCCACTATTGTGGTAGCATCAATAGACCCTTCCTGGAAAGCTGTAGTAATGGATGAGATGAATGTCATTCAACAGAATCATACGTAGGATGTTGTGATCTTCTTCGGGGTAAGAAAGCAGTGGGGTGTCGGTGGATTATTAGCACTAAATTTAACTCCGAGGGATCCTTTGAATGCAACAAGACAATTGGTCACCCAAGGACCCTATTTACAATTCTACGGAGTTTACTATGAGGAAACATTTGCTCTGATTGCTAAATTAAACATAATTCGGGTCCTACCATACCTTGTTGGGAATCTGAATTGGCTCACGCTCCAACTTAATGTCAAGAATGCTTTCCTGAATGGTTATCTCACGAAGGAGGCGTACATGTCCCTCCCTTGAGGTTTTGACTCTAATTCCTTCTGGGGACAAGTGTGCCTACTGCAGATGTCCCTCTACGGATTGAAGCAATCCCCACTGGCCTAGTTCAACAAGTTCATAAAGGTGGAAGTGGGTCATGGTTTTCTTCAAGCTCAATCAGATCGTACTCTCTTCTTTTGACATTTCTCCAGTGCTCATATTATTATCCTTATCATTTATGTTGACGATATTTTGCTCATAGGTGATGATCTACCAATATTGGAGTCTCTGAAAGGCATTCTTGCTACTTCCTTTGAAATGCAGGACTTGAGATCTCTCCGTTGCTTCATAGGCATGAAAGTTGCTCAATCATCTCGGGGTATTTGCCTGTCTCAGCGCAAATGTGCTTGACCTATTGTCAGATAATAATATTTGTCACGTGGTTGGTATTGTGAGTCAATTCATGCAATCCCGATGAGCACCATCTCCAAGTTGTCCGCCGAATCCTTCACTACTTAAAAGACACATCTGGCTCATGCTTGTTTTTTTATGTCACACCTCTCTTTCTGTTGCAATTTATGCATACGCTGATTGGGACAGGTTTGACCGTCCATGATCAGCGATCTACCTCATGGTTCTGCTTATTTGTCTGGGGAAATCTTGTCAGTTGAAAAATAAGAAAAATTACTGATTGTTGCATGCTGTGTTGAAGCCAATTTTTAGTCAATGTCCTTGAGTATCTGTGAAGCTCTCTGGTTATACATCATGCTCCATGAACTACATATGACGGCCTCTGTTTCCCAACGATTGTTTTGTGATAATAAAACCATCATTAATATTGCTCACAATCCGGTCCAGCATGAGCGCACCAAGCATTAAGAGATTGAGTGACACTTCATTAAGGAAAAACTCGATTCTGAGGAGATTTGTGCTTCTTTTGTGTCTTATAGCGGCCAACTAGCAGATATCCTCACAAAGAATCTTTCGCAGTCGGTTTTTGATGACTTCAAATCCCAGTTGAACATGATTTACATCTATGATTCAACTTAAGATGGGGTATTAGAAGTTTACCGACTATGACTAGCCATTGTTATTTGTTGCTATTATTTTGAGTTATTAGCTTTTATTTCTATCAGTTAGCATATTTATGTATTTCTTATTTGTTGTCTTTCTGGATTGATTTATTTCATTTTTTGTGGGTCTTTAATATGTATATATATCCTTTGCTGCTATCAATAAAGACATTTAGCTTTTCTCTCAAAAGTTTAACATTTTTTGTTGTCATTAAGTCAGTGCTCATTAGTTCTCTGTTTTCTTCCGTTAGTGTTGGTAACCTCTTGATAGATTTTGTCTTCATGCTCACTCCCTTACCAAATCTTATATGCATTTTATTAGTTCTTATTGTTGACACTGGTAAGTTTTTGCTCATAAGCTTCTGTTCGAGAATGCTTTTGGATGCCTCATCTTTGCAATCTCTCGCTTTACATTGAGCTTGTCTTTTGATCTCTAGTCAATCAATCTCGTGATCGTATTCATGATTTTTAAGTATTTTTACATTACTTCATTATTTATGTCAGCTCGTGTGTTTGATGTTTTTTTGCTTTTCTAGTAAGTGAAAATTGTTCTTATTAACGATACACTTATATTTGATAAAATGTTATTATCTGAGTGAATTATTTTTGGCTAATTAAATAACTTTTGATGCATATTTAATGGGTGAAGCAACTAAAAATTGTGGATGTTCCATTCTAAACAATATACTAAGAAAAATGTTGGTAAAAGGAAGCAAAACGAGTTAGATATTGTTAGATTAAGGAAATACGTCATTGAACTGGAGAGAATAGAAACCCAATACACAAATAACATGCTCACACGCAAGCAACATTAGGTTTGATGCTTTGAAGCTGTAGAATTATTCTGTCGTAGGCCTTTTTTTATATTTTATGGTTTTGGTATTTTTATAAATTTACCAATTAATATGAATTTTATAAATCTTTTTAAATTATGAGAGTAATGGAGATATTTAAAATCTTATTGAATATGTGAACAAAATGTTGTTTTATATTTTTTTCAACTTCCAAGGGCCAATTTTTGATATTTCTTAAGATTTTAAGGATTTCCACTTTTCTTTTAATGTTTTTCTCATTTTATGTTCAACTTTAATTGTATTAAAAACAAAGCCCTATTTGTTATTTTAAAGTTACTTATGAGAAATGCACCAACAACAACAACAACAACAAGTATTTATCCCACTAATTGGGGTATGTTACATGTATCTTTTTTCTCCATTGTATTATATTGAGCGTCATATTTTCATTTAATTCAAATAAATTAAGATCCTTTTTATATAACATTCCAAAGTTTTTTTAGGTCTACCTCTATCTTTCCACTAGCCACCTACCACCCCTACATACCTCCACCACTCTACCAATCTTGCCTTTCAATCCACCTATAACCAACCACACACAGTCACCTACCTACCCAACTGTCGCTCACCCTGTCTATGACTCTACCACCTTCAAATCTCTTCCTATAGCTCTAGTTAGGGTTTAATATATTATTGTATTTTCTTTTTGTTGAGTCCTTGTTGTGCTACTATTTTTATATTAATAAAAGTTTATTTTTTGTATTACACCATATGTCAACTATTTCTGGTATCATTTGGTTTCAAAGCTAGTTCAACACTAGTCTTATCTTATGGTTTCCCATGCTCCGCCCTTGCTCAAATCACCTTCTTTCAACTTTTTTCTTTCAATTCCCAACTCTAGCAATGTCATCACGAAGGGATACATTGGGCTCTACTCAGGAAGAGATCCAACGTAAAATTCGTCTTCTGCAACAGAGACTAGCTGAATTAGGTGATAGTAACCAAGAAGAGATTACCTTTGATTGTGATCATGAGAGTCATAGGAAAGACATAGACGAGGATCTCAATCTATTCCATAGAGAATATCAACTGCGTCTTTTACGTATCCAATATCAAAGGAGGCCGAGAGAAGAGACTTCTTATAGAGGTTAGGGGGACTTTGGCTTCAAGATAGACCTCCTAGAGTTCGAAGGAAGCATGGACCTCTATGAGTTTGTCGACTGATGACAAATAGTTGAACGAATCTTTAAATGTAAAAACGTACCAGAGGACAAGCTAGTCAAGCTAGCTGCAATGAAACTAAAGAAGAATGACTCCTTATGGTGGGAGAATCCACAAAAGCAGAGGAGAGAAGGAAGTGAAAAGATAACCAAGTTGGAGAAAATGAAGAAGGCAACGAAGAAAAAATACCTCCCAGCACTATATTGTTAGGACATGTTCCTAAAGCTTCACAACTTGCAACAACGAGATCTATCAGTTAAGGAGTTCACGATCCAATTCAATAAACTGCAGCTAAAGTGCAAACTAACAGAGCCAGAGGAGCACATGATCGTGAGATATCTCAGAGGCCTAAGACTGACCATTAGAATTTGGTACTGCTACAAGCCACACTAAACGTTGGGGGATGTCTAGACATTAGCTCTGAAGGTGGATAGACAACAGAAGCAAAGCAAACAACAGTCATTGTTCAGACCACCACCTTCAACTAAGCAATTTTTTGTAACCGCTACAACCGAGAAGGGTACCTCGGGAGGAAATAACATACTTGGACAAGGGACTGACAGGGTTGATCAGAGCAAAAAAAAAAAAAAAACAAGAAAATGGTAGTTTCTCCTATATGATGCCAGCTAGGAAGTGTTTTCAATGCCATAGCTACGGTCACATTGCCTCCAAATGACCAATTAGCTGCATTGTCACCCTCACCCTCATAGATCAAGGCATTGTCGAGGAAGTCGATGAGGAATCAGAGGGAAGTCCAGAAGAAGAGCTTCTGCTCCATAGAGACGAAGAAGAAGCACTAGTTGTTTGACGAATACTACAATTCGAGCCCGTGCAATACCAATCATAGCTAAGGCATAACTTTTTTTGCACTAAGTGCAGCGTCAAGGGGAAGGACTGCAGCCTGATTATCGACAGTGGTGGCTGCGAGAACATGGTATCTACACTCATGGTAAAAAAAGTTAGGATTAGACACACGGAAGCATCCCTAGTCATATTCCCTTACCCGACTGAATAAAGGAAACGAGATATGTGTATATCAACAATGCCTAGTTGATTTCTCCATCGGAAACCAACACGAACATGTATGGTACGACGTAGTTCTCATGGATGTTTATCATATTCTGTTAGATAGACATTGGCAATTTGATCGCAAAACTCAACACGACGAGTTCAAAAATACTTATTCTTTCAAGTAGGATAAGAAAAATATAATTTTACCACCTGTTAAGGATGCCAAAAGCGGGAGCGGCACAGAGGCAGTTTTAGTTTCTCATACCACTTTTCTGTAGTTGGCAAAAGATACCTCCGTAACACTAGCATGACCTCGTGAAAGGAAGCGAGGAAGAGAGGTGCTAGCAATACTGCAATCATTGATACAAGACTTTTGGGATCTTATAACTGACAACTTACCAAAAGGGGATTACCACCACTAAGAGACATTCAATAAGTCATCGACCTTATACTAGGATCCGTATTGCCAAACCAACCGGCCTACAGACTAAGACATGTGGACATGACCTCATTGCAAAGGGGCTAGTCAGAGAAAGCACCAGCCTGTGTGCGGTCCCGACCCTGTTGGTGCTAAAAAAGGATGAATTGTGGCGAATTTGTATCAAAAGCCGAACCATCAATAAGATTTCCATTAAATACTGATTTCCCATACCCCGCTTGGGTGTTCTCTTAGACCAACTACATGGAGTCATTATCTTCTCCAAGATAGACTTGTGTAGCGGTTATCACCAGATGCAGATGAGGTCAGGGGAAGAATGTAAAATTGCCTTAAGATGCAAGGTTGACTTTATGAGTGGATCGTTATGTATTTCGGTCTGTCAAATGCACCTAGCACTTTCATGAGATTAATGAACTAAGTATTCTGACCTCACATAGGAAAGTTTGTCGTTGTCTATTTTGACGACATTCTAGTATACAACCGGACGGCGGAATATCACTTGTATCACGTGAAAGCAGTATTCGAGGTATTACGAGCCGAGCAACTATATGCCCATCCAATATCACTTCGTGACAAGCAAAATATGTTTTTTAGGTTACATCGTGCTAGTGCATGCATATAGATGGACCCCGTAAAGATAGAAGTTATTATCAGTTGGGTCGTACCACAATCATTCACCGAGTTGAGTCAATTCTTGGGGTTGGCATCCTTCTATCGAGGATTTATCAAAAACTTCAGCACTATAACCTCCTCAACGGCAAGAGCAATCTAAGGAGAGGACATGCCATCATGGTGGAATATCTAGCCTCATTTCAATTTGTACTAAAACACAAAGTGGGAAGCCAGAACCGTGTAGCTGATGCGCCGAGTCATCGATGCCTATTGATTAAGTCCATGTAGGCGCGAGTTGTGGGTTTCGAGGTCATTAAGGATCTATATGAAATAGTTGAAGATTTCAAGAACTCATTGGAGCAATGTCAAGAGAAGCCAGCAGGGCAACATTACCTCACAGATGGATATCTATTCCATCAGGGTCAGTTGTGCATTCTCTGGTGTTCACTATGGGAAGCCCTTATCCAGGAAAGCCACAATGGAGGATTAGCATGCTATTTCAGCAGGGACATGACCCTCGCCCTCATAAGAGAGCATTTTTTGTAGCCAAAGCTAACAAGAGATGTAGAATGACATGTCAAAAATGCAGGATTTGTCATCTAGAAAAAATTAGAGCCCAAAATGCAGGATTATACACACCACTTTCAGTACCGGAGGTACCGTGGGTCGACGTCAGCATGGATTTCGTACTCGTGCTTCCAAGGACTCAAAGGAACAATGATTCTGTAATGGTTGTAGTAGACAAGTTCTCCAAAAAGGCCAACTTTGTACCCTGTCACCGGACACTGGACGCCTCCCACATTGTCGATCTATACTTCAGGGAAATTGTAAGGCTGCATGGGATTCCCAAGGCCACACCTTTGACAGAGACGTCAAATTCCTAAGCCACTTATGGAGGACAGTATGGGGAAAGCTCAACTCCAAACTCCAATTCAACTAGGCAGGACATCTACAGACAGACAGACAGACAGAGGTAGCAAGCTGGAGCCTCGGTAATCTCCTGAGGTGTTCCATGTGAAAAAACATAAATCACTTGGGTCTCATACTAGCACAAGCTGAATTTGCTTATAATAGATCCATCAACCAAACTACAGGATGAACTCCCTTCGAGATTGTGTACAAACTCCTTACGAGATTGTGTACGGGCGCAATCCACTCACACCACTGGAATTGATATTGCTCCTACAATCTTCAGAAATCAACAAAGATGCCACAGAACGAGTCACGAGATCCAAAAACTCCACGAAGAAGTTGGTAAGGAAATTACAAAGCAGAATAAAAAATACCAGGAATAGACAAATAAGTTCAGGAAGAAAATAACATTTCAGGAAGGCGGCCTCATATGGATCTGGTTAAAAAAGGAGAGATTTCCTCTAGAATCATATGAGAAGCTTAAGACAAGAGCAGATGAATATTTCAGAGTACTCTAGAAACTAAACAACGCTTATTAGATTGATTTGCCTGGGGACTACAACATTTCAGTCATGTTCAACGTTGCTGATTTGACACCTTTGAAGAGCTTGGAGCTTCGACAATGAGTTCGAAGCAACCCCAAAATTTGGGCGCATAAAAGTGCCCTTATGCAGGGCGCTATGAAACTGCAGGGCCAAAGCCCTGCACAACATTACATAACAGTCCCGCGAAATCGCGGTAAACGGGACGGGATCGTGAGAAGGATCGCGAGACAACAGAAAAGAATCACTATTCCGCGCGTGATAACGGGAGATGATTTCGAATCCTCGCGATCCAGGGCAGCTTCATGAACCTTCCACACTTGGCTTCTTCTGGAAAATTCTTTCTTCTGTAGTCTTCAAACTTTCCCACTCCCCTTTCTTTTTTGTGTAGAAGTAGGAGACTATAAATAGATGTCTCCTGTGAGTGTGGGAGGCAGTTGTATTAGAAGTTATCTTCTACTCTCCTGTGTGATGGCTCTTTCCTCTTGTTAGGGATGTAATCGAAGACAGATGGTGCTTCAGTTGTATCCTGCTCCAAGTTGGTGTTGTAACCTCAAACTCCTTCGCTACCACTCCACTAATCACCACTCTACCGATCTTGCATTCCAATCCATCTAAAGCCAAACACACATAATCACCTACCTACCCAACAACTGCTTACCCCATTAACGTTGCTACCACCTTCGAATCTCTTTCTATAGCTCTAGCCAGTGTTTTGTCTATTATTGTGTTTTCCTTTTGTTGAGTCGTATTGTGCTACTATTTTTATATTAATAAAAGTTAACGTTTTGTATTACACATCTCAACTAGTTTCAGTATCATTACCCATACACGTTAAAAGAAATGGTAAAGATCTACATTTGAGTCCAATTTTGATGGTACCTTCAGTTATAACTTTGAGGGTATATTCAAACACATTTTTTAGAATACCTTCAGACACATTTTTTATGATACCTTCGGGTATGACGATAATCCTGTGATGACTATTAAATATGCTATATTGATAAATACTTAAAATGAAATGAGAATGAATAAATTTAAAGTTTTAATGAAATAAACTACATTTTTTTTATCATTCATGCATAGCATAACAAAAGAATTTAATGCATTTTAGATTATAGTTACTCGGTAAGTTAGAATGAAAGATTTAGGTTGATGTCTGATAGGAGACTTGGTTTGCCAAAGAATGACCAATATTGCTAGGTATATTTGTTATGATGATAGTTTCTTTTTACCGTTTCAGGCTTGAGATGTTATCTTTGGATATTGTTTCTAGATTTATTGCATTTTATGAATTAGTGACTCTTTTATATATTGGAAGTTTATGAAAAATTTATGGAAAGAAAAATGAAATATTAATACCGTCTTACCACAGTTTCCGCTTTAGTAAAAACTAAGCACTGGGTCGGGTCGTGATGAATGTGGTATTAGAACAAGTATATTTGATCATGATCTAAAAGAGTCATTAAGATGATTACTTTAATTCATAAGGAATATTAACATAAAATTAGTGACTCTTTTATATATTGGAAGTTTATGAAACATTTGTGGAAAGAAAAATGAAATATTAATACCGTCTTACCACAGTTTCCGCTTTAGTTAAAACTAAGCACTGGGTCGGGTCGTGATGAATGTGGTATTAGAACAAGTATATTTGATCATGATCTAAAAGAGTCATTAAGATGATTACTTTAATTCATAAGGAATATCAACATAAAATTAAATTATAGAAAATCAGGGGACGAAGCTATTTCGGGAATATAGAAAATCAAGGGGACAAAGCTAGCGATGGTATTGTAAAATTTAATGCACCACCACTGATTACAATGAATAAAGATGCGTTTACTAAGATGATGACTATAATAATGCAATTGATTAAGAGCTCTCAGGATCAGACCTGTTCCAGCGAAGGAGGTCTGATAGATAAGTACCTGAAATTATTTCAAGATATGAGGCTATTTCTCCTTTTTGGATGAGGTCTGTTAAATGCAAAAAACTCACTATTGAGAGTGGAGAAGATTCTGGATTGATTGTCTTGTCCTCTAGAGAGGTTGGTTACATGACTACATTTGCATTGGAGGCTGAAGTAGAGAGATGATGGCATGGATAGTTGCAGGAAAATTTTGGTGGTAGAGCCAGTTGCATGATTCAGTAGGGCAAGTTCATGAGCATCTTTAGAGACTGGTTTGTACCACTATCCACCCGGAGACAGATGCATGACAAGTTTATCAGACAGATGCATGACAAGTTTATCAAGTTGGTACAGAGTGATTGCTCGAGTATGCAGTATGAAGCTAAATTCACCACCAATTTTTTTGTGGACTCAGGGATGGTGATTAAACAACCATTGATTCCTCTAGAATTGATGATTACCCTGTTCTAGTGGAGAGGGTTAGGAGGATTGAGCTTGATCTGGATGCTACTCCGAGGATTCAAAAGAGAAGAAATTTAGAGGGATTCTGATTTTCTCAGAGCTCTCATAAGTAGTCCTTCTAGTCAGCTAGTACAAATGCTAAAAAGGCTAGGTCCAACAGCGTTGACACCCAGTTTGAAGTGAAGATGTGTGACAAATGTGGAAGGTCTCACAAGGGTGTGTCTATTTGGATTGAATGCTTGCTTTTAGTGCCACCAATCAGGACATATGACGAATGATTGCCCTAAGTTCGGTCAGAGGGCTCTACCAGATTACAGGAGCAGTGTTGCACCACCTCAGATGAGTTATGGTAGTCGGAGGGCACCTGATTCTTCAGGGTAAAATATAGGCCAGACTCAACAAAATGTTCAACCAAGACTATATGCATTATCACGACAGAAAGCTATGTTTTACTTTTAATAATTTTAATCAGTAACTTTAAACGTCTTAGGATTCATGTCATGCCATATACCAAACAAGTAAGGGTTTAGATATATTAATAAACTAACTCTAAATGTTTAATGTACTGATTTTAATGATAGGTATCATATGTCTTCGGAGTAGACCGATAAGAGTATTATTTAATTCAGGAGCATCATATTCTTTTATAACTGGTGAACTGTCTAAAGTGATGAGATTGAATATATTTTCGATTCCTGTGATACTGTCAGTTAGAATGCCAATTGGTGCTTTTCTGGAAGTTGATCAATCATGTGTGATGGAGCTTATGATTGGTGGAAAGAGTTCTAAAACCCAACTTATTGTGTTGTTGTCTTTGGTGGAATTTGATTTGATTTTAGGCATGGATTGCATGTCTGAAAACTTTTTTACTATTGATTGCAATACGAAGACTGTCAAAATAAATGTACCTCCTCGGATACTGTCAGTTAGAATGCCAATTGGTGCTTTTCTGGAAGTTGATCAATCATGTGTGATGGAGCTTATGATTGGTGGAAAGAGTTCTAAAACCCAACTTATTGTGTTGTTGTCTTTGGTGGAATTTGATTTGATTTTAGGCATGGATTGCATGTCTGAAAACTTTTTAACTATTGATTGCAATACGAAGACTGTCAAAATAAATGTACCCGAGGAGGTATAAGTTAAATTTTATAGTGACAGAGGATTGACATCTATGATAATGCAAATTTTTGAATCATGGAAGTCAAGGTTTTCTCGCTCAAGGTAACATACTTCTATGGAAGTGAAGTTTTTAGGTGACATTTCGGTGGAAGAAAATATTCAGAGGTGTTTCTTGATGACTTACCAGGGTTACCACCAATACGATAGATTGCCTTTAGTATTGAGCTTTTTCTAGGTTCCGAGCTTGTATCCATGACACCCTACAAAATGAAAATTAAGGAGTTGTAAGAGCTGAAGAATCAACTACAAGAACCTAGCACCTCACTTTGGGGAACTCCAGTGTTATTTTTGAAAAAAAAAAGAATGAGAGCTTCAGGATGTGTATTAATTACAACGAGTTGAGTAAGCTCGTTACAACGACTTGTTTGATCAGTTGGAAGGGGCTTCCATATTTTTAAAGATTGATCTGAGACCTAGTTATTAAAAGTTGATGATTAAAGAAGAAGACATAGCAAAGACCACTTTCAAGACCAAATATGGTCACTATGAATTCGTAATAATGTCGTTTGGACCGATAGATGCTCCAGCAGTTCTCATGGATTTGTTGAACAAGGTCTTCAGGCAGTTTCTGAATGTTTTTTTGCTCGTTTTTGTAGATGATATTCTACAAAATTCAAAGAATGAAGTCAGTTATACAGGTCATTTGCATGCTGTGATGTAGGTTTTTAAGGAGAATACACTTTATGTCAAATTTTTTTAATGTGAATTTTGGCTTAAAATTGTTGCTTTTCTTGGGCACATTATCAGTGAAGATGAATCTGTAGATCGGAATGAGGTGAAGGTGATTGCAAATTTGCCAAGACCTATTACTATTATCGAGGTCAGGTGTTTTTTAGGTCTCTCTGGTTATTACAGAAGGTTTGTTAAGGGATTTTCATCAATTGCTATGCCACTATTAAGGTTGACTCAAAAGGTAGTAAAGGTTGACTGGTCAGATCGTTATGAAGAGGTTTTCAGAAGCTGAAATCTTGTTTAATGTCTTCTCCCTCTTTGGTTATTCCTTCATGTTCTGACGGGTTTCATATTTTCAGTGATGCACCTTTGAGGGGTTTAGGATGTTTGCTTATACAGCATGGTAGGGTCATTGCCTATGTATCACGTCAATTGAAGAATCATGAGAAGAACTATCTTGCACATGACTTAGAGCTTGTTGCAGTTGTATTTGCACTCAATATATGTAGGCATTATTTGTTTGGAGTTAGATGTGAAGTTTTTACTTACCACGAGAGTTTGAAATATATCTTCACTCAAAAAGAGTTGAACTTGAAGTAGAGGAAATGACCGAAATTTACTAAAGATTATGATCTAGATATTCATTGTTGTGGCAAATACGCTGGGTATAAAAGCTTATGGTAGTTTGAATTATTTATTTACACAGTAGGAGCAATTAATTAAAGATCTGGAGAAGTTAAAGCTCACTATAATTGATTATGGTGATGATAACATAGTTAAACTATATCGGTTGACTGTGCAGCCAGCTCTAATGAGCAGAATTGGAGTTGTTTAACCAGAGATAACAATATTCAGAAATTTCTGGAGCAGGTTCAGGCAGAGAATTTGGAGAGATATGTGATAGATCAGGATGGTTTATTGAGGTGTAAAAACATGCTTTATGTTCCATATGTTGATGACCTAAGGAAAGAAATTCTGGAGGAAGCATATTTATATGGTTACACAATCCACCGAGGGATCAATAAAATATATCAGATCTCAAAGATGCATTTTGGTGGCCGAGATTGAAGATTAAGGTAGAATTTGTGGCCAATTGTTCTTTGTATCAGCTAGTGAAGGCAGAGCATCAACTTCGTTGAGATCAGCTGCAACCTTAACCAATTCCAAAGTGAAAATGGGAGGAGATTACGATGGATTTTGTGATTGGTTTGCCTAGTTCATGTCAGAGTCATAATACTATATGGGTAATTGTCAATAAACTAAAGTATGCCCATTTTCTGCCTATTAGACAGACATATCCTATTGACAAGCTAGCCAAATTATATGTTGACCAGAGTGTGAGATTGCATGTAGTGCCGAAGTCTATTGTCTCCGATAGAGATGGAAGATTCACTTCTAGATTGTAAAAAAAATATTTAGAAAGCTTTGGTTACTAGATTGACTTTCAATACAACTTTTTACCCTCAGACAAATGGTTAGTCAGAGCATACTATTCAGACCTTAGAGGATCTACTAAAAATATTTGTCCTTGTTTTGGTGGGGGTTGGGAATCACATATACCTTTAGCAGAGTTTGTCTATAATAATAGTTACCAGGCTAGCATTGGATGGCTTCACATGAAACTTTGTATGAAAGGAAATGCAGGACACCTCTATGTGGGTTGAAATAGGTGAAAGAAAGATCATTGGAGCTGATTTGGTTGATGATGCTACTGAGAAGATTAGACATATCAGAGACGGATTAAGGGCAGTGCATGATAGACAATGGAAATATTATGATGCCAAACACAGACCTTTTGAGTTTGAAATTGGAGAGTTTGTTTTTATTAATGTCAGTTCATTGAGTGGACGTTTTGGTAAGACAAGAAAGTTGAGCCCTAACTTTATCAGTTCATTTGAGATTGTGGGGAGGATTGGGAAGATGGTTTACAGATTGGGCTTTATCATCTCATATGCAGGGAATGCATATTGTTTTCCACATTTCCTTACTGAGCTATTATAGATGAAGCTGGTAGGGTGATATCAGACTTAGTTGATATTCAGCCTGATCTGACATATATTGAGGAATCTGAATGGATTCTGGATTATAATGTGAAGAAGCTGTGGAACAATGAGATTCCTTTTGTGAAAATTTTATGGAAGCATAGATCGAACTTGGGACTTGGGAGAAAGTTTCTAAAATGCAAGAAAAGTTTTTACAACTTGTCAATTAAGGTATGTTTACTTTCATGTTTATTTTCAAATTTCTAGGACCAAATTTTAAGGAGGGGAAATTGTAATAATAAGATAATAATAATAATAATAATAATAATAATAATAATAATAATAATAAATACGTGTCGATTTGGAAAGGACACACTTTTTACGGGGATTAGATCGCAACCTTTACAACTTTACTCATTCGATCGTATCTAGTGAGGAGAAATTGTCGTATCCGAGTATGAGGAAAGGAAAGGGAGGAATCACAGCATCGAGAAGAAGCCATGTGTGCGACGTCTCTATCATGTCGAATCCTATTCGAAGGAAGGACGGAGTTTGGCTTCGTGCGGGTTTTCCTTGTCGTGCAATACTTACCTTACCCTAGTCAACGTCGTGCTCTAGTCGTGCACGCGGAAGTACATCAAACAACTCGACAATGTGCTCGTGTGTAGAGATCGAAGGAGGAAGGAGAACTTTGTGCTGTGCTCGCATGAAGGAAGGGAGGAAGCGTTTTTTCAACATTGAGCTCGTATAATGAGTTGAAGTCGAGCCCTCGTTGAGCGACTTTGACATTGTTGTCGCCCGCAGAGAAAGAGAAGGAAGAAGCAGGTGGTGGTGACGAGCTCTGTTGGGATGAATCGTGATCGAAGAAAGAAGAAGGAAAGCTTTAGTTCTATCGCGAGAAGGGGAGCTATTGTGCGTGAGGTTAGGGCAGAGGTCGAAAATTTTATAAAGGTAAGTTTAATGTAAATAAACTAATATATGTTATAGTTTAAATAATTATATATATGTTAAAATGTCTGGGGGTGTTTAATAATAATATTAATGGAAAGTTTTATTGAAATCAGGACTAACAATTATTGATTTCAGCTTCGAAGGAGAATTTAGAGGAGCTTGCCAGTGAGAGAGGAGATTGATCCGAGAACTTATAAGGTAAATTTTCATAATGACCAAGTGTTTTGGACCTTGAATTTTGTAAGGAGAAGGAAATTGATAAGTGGAGGTAATTTATATTTTTTATTTACTTCTGTTTGAATGATATTAGGTAGATAAAATCTTTTGGGTAAAACTGATACAAATATTTAATTCTAGGATATATTTAAAGTGAAGGTTTCTTAATTAAAGTATACACTTTCAATTAATATAGGCGGTTATAAAAAAAAAGTGCAATTAAAGAGTAAGCATTTTCAAAGTTTTTCTAAGTTAAAGTGAGCAATTATTTTCTTATATGTATTAAATTTAGAGTTTATTAAATAAATAATTTCTTTAATGCTTTAGACAATTATTAGATTCATGTTATAGCTTAATAAATAAAGAAATTAGATGGGAAAAGGGTAAATGAGTATTTAATGTCTTTAAAAGAAGGTAATTTAAAGGAAATAAAATGATAGGTAAGTCATACAAGATTTCCCACATATAGTACTGGCAGGGGATGCAATTTACCCGTACACGTTAAAGGAAATGGTTAGGGCTTATATTTGGGTACAATTTGCAGGTATCTTCGAGTATAATTTTGAGGGTGTATTCAGACATTTTTTAGGGAGCTTTTAGGCATATTTTTTAGGATATCTTCTGGTATAACGATAATCATGTGATGACTATTAAATATATAAAATTGATAAATACTTAAAGTAAAATGAGAAGAGATAAATTTAAAGTTTTAATAAAATAAACTGCATTTTCTTTTGGTCATGCATAGTAGAACATAAGAATTTAATGCATATTAGATTATACTTACTAAGTTATACTTACAATTGAAGTTAATATTTTCTTTCAAGAGAATGAAAGATTTAGGTTGATATGACGGATATGAGAGATTTTGCTATTAGAGGAGGATGACTACTGCAAGGTATATTTGTTATGAGGATAATTTTTTACTGTTTCTTTCAAATATTTATATACTATTTAGTGATGGCTTGAGATGTTATCTTTGGATGTTATTATTTCTGGAAGCTTAGATTTTATTGCTTTTTGTGGATTAGTGGTTTTTTTATATATTGGAAGTTTCTGAAACATTTGTGGAAAGAAAAATGAAATGTTAATACCGTCCTACTGCAGTTCCTGCCTTAGCTAATTCTAAGCACCGTGTCGGGTCGTGATAGGTGACGCATGGCCATGATGGACCCACTTTAGCCTTGGGTATGGTGACGTGGAAGTTTGAGGAATTTCCACATGGTAGCCTCTGATTTATTCATATGTAGATGGAATTGGTGTTGATTGAATCAATAGGGGTGCCAAGTGTTATTAATTTCCCAGTCCATGTGTTTGACAAGCGGAGTTATTGTAGAACCACTCCAGACCCGAGTCCGCCACATGGGAAATCTTGTGCCTTTGGATTGAGGAAGAATAATGTCGCAGATTATGATTGGCCAGCCAACATTGNTCCCAGTCCATGTGTTTGACAAGCGGAGTTATTGTAGAACCACTCCAGACCCGAGTCCGCCACATGGGAAATTTTGTGCCTTTGGATTGAGGAAGAATAATGTCGCAGATTATGATTGGCCAGCCAACATTTAGCAGTTTTTTCTATTAAACTTTGCTTTATCAAGGAATGGGGTTGTACTGCCGATGAGGTTGAATTGAATTGGTCAATCAAGGCCTACATTTGTCATATGCATATCAGCTTTTCTGTGGTGTTTTAAAGTCGCATGTCACCTATAGAAATTTTTTCTCTCTTCTGGTTTGCAATATCACAAATATCTTTCTTAGTTGCGTAACATCCATATCTTGCAATGCTAACAAATCAACACTGTGTAGTTCAATATTAATTATAGTATGCAATGCAGTAGATTCACAGTAGCACCCCTATAATATGCTGCACAGTTATAGTGTAGTAGCATTCATAACATCGTTCCTTANTGTTTGTTAAGGGATGCGGGAAATTCGACTATCTCACAGGGATGATTCGCGAATCTTCGAAAACTAACCCAACGTATGGAGCGTGGGAAGTGGAGAATTTCATGGTCATGTCATGGCTGCTTAACCACATGCAGATTGTGATTGATCGTTCGTTTATGTTTTTTTCTTCTACTAGTGCCTTATGGATTGCAGTTTGGGATACCTACTTGGATGTACGAAACTCTAACAAACTTTATGAGATTTTCAAGACGATCCGAGAGACGAAACAGGGATCGAGGACTGTGACTCAAGACTACAATGATTTGGTAGTATTATGGATGTAATGCAATTTATACTATGACTACACGTGAGACCCTCTGACAAATCTTTCCCTCATTCAGAAAATTATAGAAAAGGATCGCATGTTTCAATTTCTAGCAGGCCTTAACAAAGAGCTTGATGAAGTTTGGGGCCGTATTCATGACCAGGATCCCCTTCTACTGTTGCTTTCATAGAGATTTGACATGAAGAGAGCCGATGACTTGTTATGCTCGGCACTTCTACTTCAATTGAATCGTCCGTCTTGGTCACTAATAATACTCAACACTCGTCTGTCATCTCAGGCCACTTACTCCACTTGTGATTTCTGTCACAAACCTAAGCACACTCGTAACAAGTGTTGGAAGCTCCACGAGACATCAACATACAAATTTTAGCCAAATCCTCTTTTACTAAGGGTCTGACTACAACATTTGAGCCCACTACGGTACAACCAACTCTCACTCAGAACATTTCGGAACCACCTGAATCTCATAAGAGTTCGATGGAACACTTAATTAAGTTGTTTGTATCCAATCAATTCTCTTCCAGTCCGTCGACAACCTACCTCCGTCAAGGTACAATTCCCATGACACACTTCTTTTGTCTTTTCTAGTCTTTGGATCATTGGTTTAGGNTATCAGGATCAACCATATGACATTAAATTAATGGGGATTGCAAATGGCTGTTGAGCAAAAATCGTACTTTTAGGTTTGGTATATTTAATTTATAAAAATTTAATCATATCTAAGCGTAATTATTTTAAACTAAACTTTACAGACATATAACCAGATTTTGGTATGGTTTCTTTGCTTTCAACAGAATTAAATAAAAAAGGGAGAATATAGCAATCATCTTGTTTTCGCTGTGCTTTTCTAACCTATCCCGAAAATCTCTTGAAAAAAGGAATAAAGCAACGTATGTTTTAAGTTTGGTCTTAACTATCTATGTTTGGTTTTTTCTCAAGGCGTTAATTTTCATCTTATGCTAGACATTCTACTTATGATTCCCTTTACGCTTGAGAAATAACCATTTCTTAAATTACTTTATACCCGTCAGAAAAGAGTCTGGGATTTATTTATTTATTTTGGTAGATCTTTCATTTTCCGTCAACAGTCATGGTTTTTTGGACTTGATTTAGATACATAACTATGTGCAGTTAGTTTTAGGGAGCATGATGCTTCAGCATCTACTGTCAGTGAAACTGCATTCAATGTTCCCCCAACAACGGTAAAATCTGTTTCCATGAGGGATATGGGTACTGAAATGACCCCTATTGCTAGCCAAGAGCCCTCTCAAACCGGAACTCCTGTGAGAGCAACAACACCGTCAAGGAGCCCAACTTCTTCGAGGCCATCTACACCACCAAGAACTGCAACAACAATTGAATCCGCTGATTTCTGTAGGGAAAAAGAGTTGTCTGAGAAGGAACTAAGAATCAGAACTAGAAGGGAGATAATGGTTCTTGGCACACAATTGGGCAAGATGAACATTACTGCCTGGGCAAGCAAGGAGGAAGAAGAAACAGATGCATCTGTCAACTTGAAGATGGATTCATTAGACCAGCAACCCAATAATGTTGTAGAGGCTCGTGCAGCAGCTTGGGAAGAGGCTGAAAAGGCAAAATACTTAGCCAGGTAAATTACTAACGAACTCGGTTTGCAATTTATGTTCCCTTCATATTCATTCCGTGGGCTTGGTAGCTGCTCAAGATCACGCTGCTACTGGTAGTAGATATGATTTCTGAGTATCATTTATTGCTAAGAATTGATCGAGGACATATATTTTTTAGGTTTAAACGGGAAGAAATCAAAATTCAAGCTTGGGAAAATCATCAGAAAGCTAAAACTGAAGCTGAAATGAGAAAAGTTGAGGTACTCGATGGATTTTTTTATTTATGAAATTGGTTCTCCATGCAACTGAAGGATCAGTTTAATATTTTTATGGCTTAGTTTGTCGTCATCCATATGTTACCCTTGCCTTGACTCAATTAGTGAATATAGAAATGTTGAATGGGCTGTGTTACAGTTCAGATTGCGCTTTAGGATCAAAATGAAGCGTTGCATTGGCTTCGCACATTACTTTCTTGTAAAGCACAAGCTTTTAGTTCAGTACACATGTAACATCTCTTCATTGTGCGTTATAGTGCTATGCACTCAGNCATATGTTACCCTTGCCTTGACTCAATTAGTGAATATAGAAATGTTGAATGGGCTGTTACAGTTCAAATCGCGCTTTAGGATCAAAATGAAGCGTTGCATTGGCTTTGCACATTACTTTCTTGTAAAGCACAAGCTCTTAGTTCAGTACACATGTAACATCTCTTCATTGTGCGTTATAGCGCTATGCACTCACTTCTAGTTCAGAATCAATCCTAGTTTAGATTTAATGTTCAATTTAGTGTCTTCTACAATAACGAGGCATGATTGTTTGCTTCTTCTCAGTATTTTCTTTAGTCATTAAGTCGTTGCTCGGTAATTCTCCATTGTCTCTCCCATTAGAGTTGGTAACCATTTGATGGTCCTAATCCATATATGCATTTCACTAGTTTTTTNCTTTAGTCATTAAGTCGTTGCTCGGTAATTCTCCATTGTCTCTCCCATTAGAGTTGGTAACCATTTGATGGTTCTTCTTTCCACGCTCACTCCTAATCCATATATGCATTTCACTAGTTTTTTTTGTTGATACTGGTAACTTTTTGCTCACAAGCTTCTGCTCGAGAATGCTTTTTGATGCCTCATCTTTGCAATCTTTTGCTTTATATTGGGCTTTTCTTTTGATCTCTAGTCGGTCAATCTTATTAGTGTATTTCATGATTTTTATAAGCATTCTTACATTACTTCATTATTTATGTCGCTCACTTGTTTGATGTATTTTACTTTTCAAGTAACCGAAAATTATTCTTCTTAATGATACAATTATATTTGATAAATTATTATTACCTGATGTGAATTATGTTTGGCTAATTAAATAACTATTGATGCATATTTAATGGGCGAAGCAACTGAAAATTGTTGATGTTCTAGTCTGAATGCTGTACTAAGAAAGATATTGGTAAAAGGAAGACAAAAAAGTTCACACGCGCGCGCGCACGACTATGTTTGATGCTTTGAAAACACTGTTAGCAATTTACTTTCTACAATAACTAGGCATTATTGTTTGCTTCTCATTATTTTTTATTAGAAGTTTAACTGCTCTTAAGAGCCATTACTATTTTGCTGCTATTATTTTGAGTTACCATATCTTTTTATTTCCGATTTGGTGTCTCTGTGGATTGATGTCTTGTCTTTCCTGTGGTTCTTGTAATATGTATTTATATCCTTTGCTGCGATCAATAAAACATTCAACTTTTCTCACAGAATTTAACATGGTCTTAGAGCTATGGTTCCCTAGAGGCTCTACCTTACCCGCTGATGGCCACCTGCAGGTATCTCCCTGCAGGAGTTCTGTCGCCTGTTTCCTGCAGGCCTTCTGTTCTTCTTCTTGGCGTGGTTCCCTGCGCTGGCCTTGACGGTAGACGTTTCTACCAGCTCTTGCAGCGCTTGCCGCCTTGTTTTCCACCCGCTTGCCGAAAGCCGCTTCCAGTTGTCAAACCACCATCTAGCCGGCTTTCTCTTGCTCCAGGCGGCTTGATCTATAGCCGATCGCCTAAGCTCCTCCCTTGGGCCTTATTTATTCCCTCCAGGATCTTCCATGTCTCGGCTACCTAACATCAACTTCTGCTCCTTCGGGATCATGTCGGATTCCTCCACCACCGAGCCTCCTCTTGATGGTGTACTTGAGTCCAACGGAGGATCAACACCAACCTCAAATCCCTTCGCAGATCGGAGACCCAAGTGAACTTTCTTATCGCCACCCCAGCAGTTCTAATTTTATCCAATGGTCCCAATCCATATTCTTGTTTGTTAAGGGATGCGGGAAATTCGACTATCTCACAGGGATGATTCGCGAATCTTCGAAAACTAACCCAATGTATGGAGCGTGGGAAGTGGAGAATTTCATGGTCATGTCATGACTGCTTAACCACATGCAGATTGTGATTGATCGTTTGTATATGTTTTTTTCTTCTACTAATGCCTTATGGATTGCAGTTTGGGACCTACTTGGATGTACGAAACTCCAACAAACTTTATGAGATTTTCAAGACGATACGTGAGACGAAACAGGGATCGAGGACTGTGACTCAAGACTACAATGATTTGGTAGTCTTATGGATGTAATGCAATTTATACTATGACTACACATGAGACCCTCTGACAAATCTTTCCCTCATTCAGAAAATTATAGAAAAGGATCGCATGTTTCAATTTCTAGCAGGCCTTAACAAAGAGCTTGATGAAGTTTGGGGCCGTATTCATGACCAGGATCCTCTTCTACTGTTGCATTCATAGAGATTTGACATGAAGAGAGCCGATGACTTGTTATGCTCGACACTTCTACTTCAGTTGAATCATCCGTCTTGGTCACTAATAATACTCAACACTCTTCTGTCATCTCAGGCCACTCACTCCACTTGTGATTTCTGTCACAAACCTAAGCACACTCGTAACAAGTGTTGGAAGCTCCACGAGACATCAACATACAAATTTTAGCCAAATCCTCTTTTACTAAGGGTCTGACTACAACATTTGAGCCCACTACGGTACAACCGACTCTCACTCAGAACATTTCGGAACTACCTGAATCTCATAAGAGTCCGATGGAACACTTAATTAAGTTGTTTGTATCCAATCAATTCTCTTCCAGTCCGTCGACAACCTACCTCCGTCAAGGTACAATTCCCATGACACACTTTTGTCTTTTCTAGTCTTTGGATCATTGGTTTAGATGTCACAGATCACATGACTAGATGCTCTTAAGCTTTGTCGACATACTATCCTTGCTCTGAGAAAGATATTGAGATTGTTGGGGGCTCCTATATTTTCATAGTTGGTAAAAGGGTCTGTTGTATTAACAACCGGTTTAACTCTAGAATTTGTGTTACATGTACCTCTATTGAAGGGGATTAGATCACAACATCGAGAAGAAGCCACGTATGCGACGTCTCTGTCGTGTCGAATCCCTATTCGAAGGAAGGATGGAGTTTGGCTTCGTGCGGGTTTTCCTTGTCGTGTGATACTTACCTTACCCGAGTCAACGTCGTGCCCTAGTCGTGCACGTGGAAGTATGTCAAACAACTCGACAATGTGCTCACGTGCAGAGATCGAAGGAGGAAGGAGAACTTTGTGCTGTGCTCGCATGGAGGAAGGGAGGAAGCGTTTTTTCAACATTGAGCTCGTATACTGAGTTGAAGTCGAGCCCTAGTTGAGCGACTTTGACATTGTTGTCGCCCGCAGAGGAAGAGAAGGAAGAAGCAGGTGGTGGTGACGAGCTCTGTTGGGATGAACCGTGATCGAAGAAAGAAGAAGGAAAGCTTCAGTTCTGTTGCGAGAAGGGGAGCTATTGTGCGTGAGGTTAGGGCAAAGGTCGAAAATTTTATAAAGGTAAGTTTAATGTAAATAAACTAATATATGTTATAGTTTAAATAATTACATATATATTAAAATGTCTGAGCGTGTTTAATAATAATATTAATGGAAAGTTTTATTGAAACCAGGACTAACAATTAGTGATTTTAGCTTCGAAGGAGAATTTAGAGGAGCTTGCCAGTGAGAGGNGCGTTTTTTCAACATTGAGCTCGTATACTGAGTTGAAGTCGAGCCCTAGTTGAGCGACTTTGACATTGTTGTTGCCCGCAGAGGAAGAGAAGGAAGAAGGAGGTGGTGGTGACGAGCTCTGTTGGGATGAACCGTGATCGAAGAAAGAAGGAGGAAAGCTTCAGTTCTGTCGCGAGAAGGGGAGCTATTGTGCGTGAGGTTAGGCAAAGGTCGAAAATTTTATAAAGGTAAGTTTAATGTAAATAAACTAATATATGTTATAGTTTAAATAATTACATATATGTTAAAATGTCTGAGCGTGTTTAATAATAATATTAATGGAAAGTTTTATTGAAATCAGGACTAACAATTAGTGATTTTAGCTTCGAAGGAGAATTTAGAGGAGCTTGCCAATGAGAGAGAAGATTGATCCGAGAACTTTTAAGGTAAATTTTCATATTTAAATTAAGCAAGTTATTCAAATGTTATATATATATATATAGTGTTAAAATAAAGTTTATTTGAATGAGGGATTTAAGAAGTTTAGGTTCAAATGACCAAGTGTTTTGGACCTTGAATTTTGTAAGGAAAAGGAAGTGGAGGTAATTTATATTTTTATTTACTTCCGTTTGAATGACATTAGGTAGATAAAATCTTTTGGGTTAAATTGATACAATTATTTAATTCTAGGATATATTTAAAGTGAAGGTTTCTTAATTAAAGTATGCACTTTCAATTATTNTATATTTTTATTTACTTCCGTTTGAATGACATTAGGTAGATAAAATCTTTTGGGTTAAATTGATACAAATATTTAATTTTAGGATATATTTAAAGTGAAGGTTTCTTAATTAAAGTATGCACTTTCAATTAATATTGGTTATCCAAAAAAAGTGCAATTAAAGAGTAAGCATTTTCAAAGTTTTTCTAAGTTAAAGTGAGCAATTATTTTCTTATATGTATTAAATTTAGAGTTTATTAAATAAATAATTTCTTTAATGCTTTAGAAAATTATTTGATTCATGTTATAGCTTAATAAATAAAGAAATTAAATGGGAAAAGGGTAAATGAATATTTAATGTCTTTAAAAGAAGGTAATTTAAAAGAAATAAAATGATAGGTAAATGTTTAAGTCATACAAGATTTCCCACATATAAGTACTGGCAGGGAATGCATTGTACCCGTGCACGTTAAAGGAAATTGTTAATGCGTACATTCAGATACAATTTGCAGGTATCTTCGAGTATAATTTTGAGGGTGTATTCAGAGATTTTTTAGGGAGCTTTCGNCAAGATTTCCCACATATAAGTACTGGCAGGGAATGCATTGTACCCGTGCACGTTAAAGGAAATTGTTAATGCATACATTCGGATACAATTTGCAGGTATCTTCGAGTATAATTTTGAGGGTGTATCCAGACATTTTTAGGGAGCTTTCAGGCATATTTTTGAGGATATATCTGTTATAACGGTAATCATGTGATGACTATTAAATATATTAAATTGATAAATACTTAAAGTGAAATGAGAAGAGATAAATTTAAAGTTTTAATAAAATAAACTTCATTTTATTTTGGTCATGCATAGTATAACATAAGAATTTAATGCATATTAGATTATACTTACTAAGTTATACTTACAATTGAAGTTAATATTTTCTTTCAAGAGAATTAAAGATTTAGGTTTATATGACTGATATGAGAGATTTTGCTACTAGAGGAGGATGAGNGCATATTAGATTATACTTACTAAGTTATACTTACAATTGAAGTTAATATTTTCTTTCAAGAGAATTAAAGATCTAGGTTGATATGACTGATATGAGAGATTTTGCAACTAGAGGAGGATGACTACTGCAAGGTATATTTGTTATGAGGATAATTTTTTACTGTTTCTTTCAAATATTGATATACTATTTAGTGTTGGCTTGAGATATTATCTTTGGATGTTATTATTTCTGGAAGCTTGGATTTTATTACTTTTTGTGGATTAGTGGTTTTTTTATATATATTGGAAGTTTCTAAAACATTTGTGTAAAGAAAAATGAAATGTTAATACCGTCCAACTGCAGTTCCTGCCTTAGTTAATTCTAAGCACCGTGCCGGGCGTGATAGGTGACNTTAGTGGTTTTTTTATATATTGGAAGTTTCTGAAACATTTGTGGAAAGAAAAATGAAATGTTAATACCGTCCGACTGCAGTTCTTGCCTTAGTTAATTCTAAGCACCGTGCCGGGCGTGATAGGTGACAAAAAGCATGGCCATGATGGACCCACTTTAGCCTTAGGTATGGTGACGTGGAAGTTTGAGGAATTTCTACATGGTAGCCTTTGATTTATTCATATGCAGATGGAATTGGTGTTGATTGAATCAATAGGGGTGCCAAATGTTATTAATTTCCCAGTCCATGTGTTTGACAAGCGGAGTTATTGTAGATCCACTCCAGACCCGAGTCTGCCACATGGGAAATCTCGTGCCTTTGGATTGAGGAAGAATAATGTCGCAGATTATGATTGGCCAGCCAACATTAGCAGTTTTTTTCTATTAAACTGTGCTTTATCAGGGAATGGGGTTGTACTGCCGATGAGGTTGAATTGAAGCCTACATTTGTCATATGCATATCAGCTTTTCTGTGGTGTTTTAAAGTCACATGTCACCTATAGAAAGTTTTCTCTCTTCTGATTTGCAATATCACAAATATCTTTCTTAGTTGCATAACATCCATATCTTGCAATGCTAACAAATCAACACTGTGTAGTTCAATATTAATTATAGTATGCAATGCAATAGATTCACAGTAGCACCCCTATAATATGCAGCACAGTTGTAGTGTAGTAGCATTCATAACATCGTTCCTTGGCAATCATAGTACATAGTATGGTAGCATTCCCAACTGTCATTTGATATGAAATACAACAACGTGAATCAAATATACAGAAATATTTTATACGATAAGACATATATGCATTTAAAACATCCATGTCCTTCTCAAGTCAAATACCTGAACATTACACCATATCAATTATCTTGCCATCACCATGAAAATTATCATGCCAGATTTTAATAATACTCGTAATATCATGTATACCATAAGTAGAAGTACATGATGACTTACCATGTGTCATAGGTAGATGAGGTAAGTATGGTTAAGTAATGCAAAACAATATTAGAGCGCATACATGTGATCAGGCCTACAAGTCTACAAACATGTGATTAGGCCTACAAGACTACAACACTTTGTCCGTCTTACATTTCGTATGACTCATGCAGCACGTCATGTATCATATGTATACAACATGTAATGGTAGGTAGCCTTGCATATTATGTAATTATTTGAAATAATATTGAATGTATTAGTGGGTAATACTGCAGACTGAGGAACCATGGTTCCTTTAATGAAATAGCCTATTACGAAAATTTTCTATCACTTGCTTAAGGAGAAGATTAGAAAAAAATAACAGATCTCACCACAAAGTTATTTAGAAATAGCTTGATTTATTTTAACATGCCTCGAGATTATCTTAATAATCACAAAGTTCAATTAAATTTATAATAATAAAAAAAAGGTTTTGTAGTAAATTTTAGCTAAGGCCTTGCTGAAAAGTCACATGTTGCAAACTATACACATTCTAGAATTTTCGCAATGATTTGTATTGTTATGCCCACAAGAATTTAGTGTTAAGACAAGCTATTCCTCTACAAATGCTAGGTGTTAGATGTAAATGGAGAAGAATTGTGTGCTGACATTTTTGGTGCCTGCTTTATTTATGAATGAAAATTAGGTTGAGGTGGAAAGAATGAGGGCTCGGGCCCATGACAAGGTTATGAGCAAACTGGCTGTGGCAAAGCATAAAGCAGATGAAAAACGGGCTTCAGCAGAGGCGAGAAGGAAGCAGCAAGCTGCAAGAACAGCTCAACAGGCAGAGTATATTCGAAGAACTGGCCGCACGCCTACCTCTTTCTCTTGTTGGGGTTGGTGCTTTTAATTGTGCTCTCATTCGACATCAACAGATTCATTTGGTATGAATTTGGTGAGACATGATTAGGCATTTGTTCATAGAAGTGTTTTATCTCTATTTATTTTCCTCTTTTTTTTGTTGAGGTGAATTGTATCCGTTCATATTCATGTAAATGTGTCTAGATGTTCATGCAAGCCCTTTTTATTTCTTAAGTTTTTCATTCTTATTGAGCCATGATTTTCTTTAATGATGAGCATTATAAAGTATAATGTTAATTGAACAAATTTTATTTAGCCTTCAATGAACAATCTGAACTTAAAATGGATATTAATTGAATATGAACTATCAAATTAGTAAAATATATTTCAATGAGTATAAATAATAAGTTTATGTTCATGGTCAAAAGTATTCTCATATAGAAAAGAGTAAGGCTTCATTTAATAGTGTATTAAACAAATCTATACTCAGGCTTTGAAAGAGAACATTATCAAATTTAAGTCAAAGGAGTTTATTTACAAGTTTGATAAGATATTATTAATGGTTATAAGCAATTAGAACAATGAGCTACTCAAAACATTCATTCATAGATTGAGATTTAATGAATTCAGGATTTATGCTTGTTTGAACAATTAGTTAATTAAATGATAACAAAAGAGCTATTTTGATTAACTAATAGCTTATCATGTGTATTAGTTGTTCGCAGCCATGCAATACATACTTTTTAAATCAAGCTTTATTGAAAGATAATCACACTTAAGTAGGGTTGTAAGTGAATCAAGCACTCAACTCGAACCCGGTTCAACGACTATTCATTCAAGTTCGTTAAGAATTGTACTTAAACTGGTTGGAACACTTCATAAAAACTCGTCGCCTAAGTGATTCATTTTCTAGTTAAGTTCGTTAACTAGTTTGTTTGTTGTTCAATAGGTAATTGATTGAAGATTCGATATTAAGTTTGATGAATGTTTGTCAATGTCTTAATTAAATTTTGGTTGTATGAAATTTATTTAATTTATTATTTAGTAGTAATTTATTTTAGTTTAATTTAATTAATAATTAAATATTAATTTTCAATAAAAGTTTTAATTGTATTCATATATCCTTTTTTATAATATATTAAATAAATATAATAATTGTACTAATCAATTATATGACCTACCATGAAAAGCTTCAAAATTCATTGTGAAGAAGAATCTAATTTAGAATGTATATGGATTGTATAGAGCTATATAAGATTTCTATTGAAGCACAAGTATCATCTACCAAGTAGTGATGGTTTTCTTGATCAATTAGAAGGAGCATCGTTATTGTCTCATATTCGCTTGAGAACAAGATATTATTAATTGAAAGTAAGGGCTGGAAAAACAAGAGATAAATGTATTGACACTTGAAGTTAAGCAAAGTTAGCTTAGTGGAAAAACAAGAGATAAGAGAACGAAATAATCTTGGAAATTTACTTCTTGAAAGAGAGGAGAAAGGGAGGTGCAAGGCCAGAGTTTCAATTTGGCAGAACTTGTGAATACAGTGTTTTTAAGGTTTTTGTTCTCTAAGAGGCAGTATAACATTCTCTTTATCTTAGAATCCATGAAAATTTTTCCTTGCATAATTTGTTAAACGAGAATGTGCTTTAGTAATGCCATTGTCTTCTTATGGTAGTCGAAAAGCTCAGAATTGAGAACCTTATAGTTTTCTAAAAATTAGTTGATTATGAGTTGAGAATTGCTGTAGACTTTGATTCTCTTGATGCTCGCTGAATCACAACCCAAATACTAGGATCAAACCCTTGTACTCAACAGCATTGTTAGTATATGACTCCACTAAGTTATAAGAATAGCGGAGAATGTTGCGCTTAGCATATATAAAGATCAAGCTGACTTCAGATTGTACCTTTAAGAGAGATCATGGCGGCCCTTCCTTTAGAGAAGATGCTCCGTCAAAGTATAATTCCCATTCAGGGAATCGATGGCCATCAAGTGCTTATTAAAAAAATCATCAGTAAGAGTTGAATCTGTCGGGATTAGGTGAGCAGCTAGAAACAACTAACACATGTCCCTTGATAGGCTCTTGAGGAACATATGAAATGTTAAACTTGGACAAATTCATAGCCCTTCTGGCCAATTGGTCAGCTGAAGTGAGATGAGCATTAGATAGTATAAGTGATTTACCCTTGAGATCAGATCAATATAGTGCGAGAGTCTATAATGCCTCAATTCCTAATCTAAAAATATCAACGCCAAGCAACACTTTCAATCGGTGGATATTTTATTTCAACGGAGATGAAATGCCGACTAGAATAGAACAATGCCTTTCCTTTCTCATCCTCATTCTCTTTGGGTAGGAGAGAAGCAGGAGGAATATAAGAGTTTCGGGCCACTCTAAGCTATGATCTTGTCATTGTGTTACCAGCTAGCGCCAATTTTGACTATATTCTGAGGGTTTCGGGGAGATAGGCGAGGGTTTTATTAATTTAATTTTATTTAAGTTAGTTTTATTAATTTAATTGATTAATAATTAATACCTAATTAAAAATTATCAGATTAATTATAATTAAATAAATTTAAATTTATCATTTAATTAGTAATTAATAAAAAAACATTAATTTTTTTAGTCATTCAATAAATCTATAAATAATTATTAATTAATATAACTACTAATTAGTTTATTATTCTTTTATATTTGTTAAACTACTATTTAATAATTAATTCAATAATGTTTGCATTAATAATACTATTTTAGCAAATATATAATTATTAATTATCATAATCAGAGATAAAATATTAATTGAATTTAAGAAGCTCGTAGATTTTGATTATTTTGAAATATTTTATGAAGACAAATTTACATAATTTGTCGTTAAAGTCTAACAACCATAAGATTTAATATGATTTACTAAATCCATTCATCAAACTATTTTTGAGATTTAACCATTTCCAATTTTAGGAAATTTGAATTTATAAGATGTACTAAATCCTACTAATTTAAAATTTACAGCCCGAAGAGATTCGACCCCTTGAACTGAACATCATTGTGATTGAATGTTTGGATCAAGAACTCAAGTCGAGAACTTTTAATCAACAACTCAAATCGATCAACCACAACATCGATTGTGCAAATATAACGAGTAAAGTAAAGTTAGGGTTTGTATCGTACCAACATTAGACCATCTACTAAATTCTATAAATTAATTTTTTTTTTTTATAAATACTATCAATAATACAATTTAATAAATCTGGGATTTAATGTAAAACTGATAAAATATTGAGGATGAATTAGATTTAATAAATTCTAATTTTAAAATTGCTACTTTTTCTGACAAAGTTAACGTTAAATACTATTTAAATTTATTATCATACAACCTCTTTAAAAAGTACGGAGAGTAAACGAATAATAATATACTGAAAATTCAAAATATTGATATTTATAAATTAATCATTCATGCAAATTTTTTAAACTATCGTGATCAAACTATTGAGAATTTGATAAAAATAAAAAAAAATATGAGATGGGTGTACGACAATATGTTAGGTATGACTCATATGTCATTATAAGGGACAGATGCTGGAGCGGAATTGAGCGAGCAACAGAGCGAAGCAGAAAAATTTGTCTAATTAGGAGAGTTTTGTTATGTGGGCTGGTCCCCACGGTACGGTGCGGAGGTAATTCTGTAATTACATATTATACTTCAAGGTTATATATATGTCTGTTTGTAATCCTATGTTTGATATTTTGTATTCTGCACTTTTTTTCTGAATTGAAAAAAAAGTCGTCGCTCTGCTCCCGAGAACGTAGACATCTTTGTCGAACCTCGTTAAACCATTTTGTGTTCTTCTCAATTTTTGTTGATTCTTGTTCTTCGCTCTAATTTCTCAACACAATACATAAATTTTGATATTTGAGTGAGAATTTGAAAAATGTTATACAGTCATTTTTGGGTGGTCAGTATATTGCAAAAAAAACAAAAAAAGAAAATAAAACAGCTCAAAATTTTTTTAATATTTTTTAAAATAATATATATAATAATAATAATAATAATAATAATAATAAATAGAAGAGTTTTATTATGTTTAAAATTTTTTAAAAAAGTAAAAAAAAATTAATCCCGGTAAGTAAGGCCAAGGCAACCTACAGCTGCAAGCTGTTAANATATATATATATATATATATAAAATAATAATAATAATAATAATAATAATAATAATAATAAATAGAAGGGTTATTATGTTTAAAATTTAAAAAAAAAGTAAAAAAAATTAATCCCGGGTAAGTAAGGCCAAGGCAACCTACAGCTGCAAGCTGTTAGCCATGCGCAGACGATGTGGAGTTCTTATCCAGTTGTTTTCGTATTAGTAAAAACTAGCCCTCCCAACTGGATAACGCCGAATCTCTCCCTTTACATCCAGAGATTATGAGAGACAAATCCTGCCGGCTCCCCACCCTTATCCTCCCCATCCATCTTATCATTTCTCCTCCTTAACATATATACTTAACAACCATTTGAAGTTGTGTCCGCCACCATTTTACATGCTTTACTTAAATCCTCATTTCTTCTTCATTTAGTAAAACAGAGTGTGTGTTTGTGTTAATGGAGATGATGGATGAGCAGGAAGAAGATATTGGCTCCTTTTCTTCTTTTGATGACGATGATGAGGCAGAGGAGTTGACCAAATCCTTCACTTCATCATCATCTGACTTCATCGATGATGCAACCTCTTCTTCCTTCCGTGCAAGTTCAGAGGAAGAAGAAAGTTCTCTTTTTGAGATGTCCGATCTTATTGCCCTGCTTCCCTTCAAGTAATCCCCTTTCTTTTGATCTCTTTTGTTGTGCATATGCAGGTAATTTTATCTAAATTTTTTAGATTAGTTCGATAAAAATGTTTGGAATTTTGTTGCAGAAGAGGGTTATCAAGGCATTTTGAAGGAAAGTCCCAGTCTTTCTCATCATTGTCCAACGCGAAGACAGTGGAAGACCTGGCAAAGCCTGAGAGGCCATATAAAAAGAAGCTGAAGTCTTCCAAAAGTTATGGAGGAGTATTAGATTCCAGTAAAGCTCTTTCTTGTGCTAAGGCTATTGCTAAAAAACCATCAAAAAGTTCCTTTTCCTTGTTGGGTACAAAAAAGAAAGGTTTTTTTGACAACAGCAGGATTCGGTTTCTATCATTGAACTCCCCAGGAGATTTCTCTGGCCAAGCTCTTCTGTTTGCTTGAAGAAATTAGAAAATAAGTTTACTCCTAATTAGATGATTAAATTTCATGAGAGTTGAAGCAAAGTCAATATATACATATCAGTTTTGCTCCAAGCTTTTTTTTTCTTAGGGACAGGATCATGTATATTTCTAGTCTTTTGATCTCGAAGTTCTTAGTGTTTCCAGCTGCTTATGTAATTCTGTAAAAAGAGAAAAAAGCAGTTACAGATAACTTTTACAGTATGTTTAAAAAACTACATGCAGCATCTTGTAGCCAAACTAGTGCCCGTAGAAGTGTTGCAAAGCTATAAACATGGCTATAGTCATGAAAACCAGACAGATAAAAGCAAAACACTAAGATTGTTGTAGAGTCCACATAAATGTGCAATGAAGTAAAAAGCTAGCCAAAATCATCACTTACGCCATGGATAAAAATCATTAATGACAAAGGAGGCAACAAGAGCCAGCCATAGCATGAAGTTGGTGCAACCAGAAAGAGAACAAATTCTTTTATGGTCTGACCCTAAAAGACAACATTACTGTAAAGGCCACTAAAGCAACTGCAACACGTGCGTCAGATCGAACCCGTTTGTGAAATCAAAATTGAGAGCTATCGAGGGAATGGACGCACGTGCAGCATGGATTAGAAGAGAGGCCAATCAGCAGTAGCCAAAAGGCATAATGTAGGGTGCATCGATCGCAAGTCTGATTTTAAGCTGACATAATAAGTTAACGAATATATGATANTATGGTCTGACCCTAAAAGACAACATTACTGTAAAGGCCACTAAAGCAACTGCAACACGTGCGTCAGATCGATCCCGTTTGTGAAATCAAAATTGAGAGCTATCGAGGGAAATGACGCACGTGCAGCATGGATTCGAAGAGAGGCCAATCAGCAGTAGCCAATAGGCATAATGTAGGGTGCATTTGACATCATACAAGCTCTAACAAATGCAAATCATTATGATCTTATAATTTGTTTAAATTTTAATTTGTATTTTTAAGGCTTTTGTAAATCAAAATAACAACTTGTTATGCCTAACCTTTTGTGATAGCCATGGTTAATTTGCTTAGACTTACAAGTCTAATTTGGATCGAGTTCAATTGGCATATTTGATACATCAAGAAAAGTATTTTATTTTATTTTATTGATGTTTTTGCTGAAAGATACGCTAAAAAATGAGGTGAACATCTACCATTAAGTGTGATAGGTGTGCTGCAAAAATATATGTGCTAACCATTAATTATCTAAGAATGAAGGCACCTACTAAAAATTAGCAACATAAATTAAAAATTGAATATCACATGGGCATGATTAATGTTGGAAAAAGAATCTATGCCCAATTGATATGTAAAATTTGCTAGGTTCAAAACATAAAACACTTGAGAAAAAAATAATGTACCTCATTAAGAGATGCAAATGGACCATCTTGATGAGTGTTATGGAAGACGAATAAATTATGCATACTTTTGTTTTTTAACACAAATAAATTATTGTATTTTTTCAAAAAAAATTAAAGATGCTTCACTTTATAGGACATATATATATGTGTGTGTGTGTGTGTGCGCTTGTGTTCGTGTGTGTNATCAGAGATAAAATATTAATTGAATTTAAGAAGCTCGTAGATTTTGATTATTTTGAAATATTTTATGAAGACGAATTTACATAATTTGTCGTTAAAGTCTAACAACCATAAGATTTAATAGGATTTATTAAATCCATTGTCAAACTATTTTTGAGATTTAACCATTTCCAATTTTAGGAAATTTGAATTTATAAGATTTACTAAATCCTACTAACTTAAAATTTACAGCCCGAAGAGATTCGACCCCTTGAACTGAACATCATTGTGATTGAATGTTTGGATCAAGAACCCAAATCGAGAACTTTAATCAACAACTCAAATCGATCAACCACAACATCGATTGTGCAAATATAACGAGTAAAGTAAAGTTAGGGTTTGTATGGTACCAACATTAGACCATCTACTAAATTCTATAAATTAAATTTTTTTTATAAATACTATCAATAATACAATTTAATAAATTTGGGATTTAATGTAAAACTGATAAAATATTGAGAATGAATTAGATTTAATAAATTCTAATTTTAAAATTGCTACTTTTTCTGACAAAGTTAAAGTTAAATACTATTTAAATTTATTATCATACAACCTCTTTAAAAAGTACGGAGAGTAAATGAATAATAATATACTGAAAATTCAAAATATTGGTATTTATAAATTAATCATTCATACAATTTTTTTAAACTANTATATATATATATATATATATATTCTTATTCTAGCATAAAGATAAGTTTTATGTGGTTTCTTAGTTTTGGAGTCGATTTTCTCATTATTAATAATTACATCCTAATGTTTTTGAAGTTTAATAAGAAGAATAAAAAATTTTTAATACAAAAAAGAAATGCTGAGGAATAAGATAGAGTAGTAAGCAATTCAAAAGAGAATATTTGTAGTGGCATGTAAACCTAAGAAACTCAAGGTTCCTAATGGGAGCCAACTATTGTATTGAGATTTGCAGTTTAAGATGATTATCCTTTTTAAACATATATTTCAAGTGATTATTTTATCAAATTTTGATTTATTATTCCTAAAATTTTCATAAAAATGACTTGTAGAAGTCTCAAAAGTAATTCTAGCCTCAAATATATGCCTATAACAATGACTTAGCTTTATATTAAGTTATATTGCTTTATATAAATCTAATATGAATTAGCATAATAAGATATCAATGGCTAAAAATGCATGACAAATGATCTTACAATTTTGTTTGGAAAAGATGGCTAACTAAAACTGCTCAAGGGTATTGAAATTCATGATATCAAAAATTCTATGCAAAGTATTTCAAAGAAAATTTAACCATAAAACCTCTCAAGGTAGACATCAACTAAAGGTTAACTCTTTAACATCAAGTAAGTAGCAACTTTAAGCCAATTATATGCATAACAAAGGTATAATTCATTCAAAGCCTTAATAAATAATTTATTTTAGAAATGAACCATCTAACGTCTAAGAAGAAAGAAAAGGATATATAATAGAAGTATATAATCTAACTAACAGAAAATTGTAAGGAATGGATCTAT
>JXCR01138492.1:166733-183389 GCA_002079205.1 Phalaenopsis hybrid cultivar | reverse complement strand
AACTACTTCCAATCATCATTTTATTTTATTTTCTAGATTGCAAATACATAACTGATATGTAGGCCCAACACACATCACTATGCTCCAACTTCAAATGATAATACCTATTGGTATCACAATTTATATTACTAGATTTTAGTTGAGAAGTATATTTTATCTGTGCAGTTGAATTATAATATGTCTCTGAACTTTTGAAAAAACTATTATGAAATCAACAAATTAGTTCCAAATATGTGACATTGGAGTTTTTTTTTTAATTATTTTATTCTTTTATGTTGAAACAAAGATAGAAGTCAGTCTAACAAAAAATTATTAAATTATTGGGAAGTTACATACCACACAATTCTTATGTATTTACATATATCACATCTAAAGCTTGATATTTTCATTTATAACAAAAGAGAATTGTGTGGTATGTAAAGAAGTCTAACCATTTTTTTGAATTAAAGCAACAAAAGAGAATTTATTATGTTAAAACAAAAAGATGTGATCCTCAATCATGCTAGTCTAAACTTCATCAATCATTGGGGAATATAGATGCTAAACTAAAGCCATATCAACAATCAGCTATTATTACTCAACAAAAGAAAATGAATCTACCAATCTGACACAAGATGCCATCAACAAATTAACTATCCCAATAGATTAAAAAATAATGCATAAGAATCAAGTTTGTTTGAAATTTTAACAAGGAAAAGTCCAGGCATTTAGCACATAAATAAGTAATCTAATTGCATCTTCAATTTTTCCTCTATACTCATGTAATGATGGAATCAGAAAAGATCTCACGATGTTGCCGCCATCAGCAAAACATTAATTCAAAGGCTATTATCCTAAATAAATATTTCGGCGGAAATAAACTCTTTAAAACTGATTCCTATAAAGATTTCACTAATGAAACTAAAAAGGTAGAAAACAAGAGGGAAAGGTTAGAGGAAAGGGGTGGCAACAAATTTCTTAGCCTTCAATTTCTAGGTGACTCGATAGATTAAGCAATCACTGTGTGCAACCCTACACTTTCAAACATCACAAGAATTCCCAGGTAAACATATTCCCTACCAATAAGGGGATAAAAATGACAATGATGTTGACCTTTTTGCCACCTAAAAATCCATAGGATGGGATTTATTATGACGTAGAAAAGGTTAAAAGTCAAGACCTTGGAAACAACTTCCAAAGCCTTCTCAGCCTAACTGATACTCAAATATGACAATGAAAATGATGATAAATAGGTATATGCCCATGTTTATTAAACATTTGATTGGCATTAAGGAAATAAACAAAACAAACTTAACATTTAAACTTAGTTAACCATTTAATTGAAAATCTATGTATTAAACCGAGGGAAATGATAGAAGTTATAAAGAGTGGGTGATCATCAGGTATCCGGGTGTTACAATGGTTACATATAAGAAATGAAGTGTAACAAGAAATTGAATTATAATAGGATAGTTATTTAATCAGATATATATAAATACATATAATACAAGGAAGCAGNTTAAAAAAAGTCACTGATACATGCAAATTGTAACCCTTAAAGGATGGCATAACTCAACTTTCAAGAAAGCCAGTTTTTTCCAAAAGTTACGCCTAGCTAATAGTTAGGGAGGGCCTCTCTGAAACGACGAGGTCAGTACTAGTTACTTTCCGATATATAAAATGCACTTGTATTGCAGCAACACCTATAAATAAAGATGTCATTATATACACATATACATAAATAGACATGCACGCTTCCTAACGCTGATAGCTGATCACTTAAAAATAATTCAGCATTTGCTAACTTCTTAACACCATTTTGTACATTAGGTCTTACGAACTATAAATACATTTTCATTTTCTAAGTGATGGATGAATATCACGGATCATTTTAATATTAAAAAAATGGAGAAAATCTTCAAGCCTAGCCTAAAGAATGTCTACTAGAAGTTCAACTATCATCAGGCAGGAAAATGGACGGTGAGAATTAATTTGTGTTGAATATACTAGTAGATGAACATTTATCAACCTAAAAGTTTGAATCAAAGACAAGAATTGCCCTCTAATCATCTTTATCGAAAAGGTGATTATTTTTTCTCTACAGAAATTCCTATTGACGGAAGGCTTTCACGACAAGAANATTAGAGCGCATACATGTGATTAGGCCTACAAGTCTACAAACATGTGATTAGGCCTACAAGACTACAACACTCTGTGCGTCTTACATTTTGTATGACTCATGCAGCACGTCATGTATCATATGTATACAAAATGTAATGGTAGGTAGCCTTGCATATTATGTAATTATTTGAAATAATACTGAATGTATTAGTGGGTAATACTGCAGACTGAGGAACCATGGCTCCTTTAATGAAATAACCGATTACGAAAATCNATTAGAGCGCATACATGTGATTAGGCCTACAAGTCTACAAACATGTGATTAGGCCTACAAGACTACAACACTTTGTGCGTCTTACATTTCGTATGACTCATGCAGCACGTCATGTATCATATGTATACAACACAATTATTTGAAATAATACTGAATATATTAGTGGGTAGTACTGCAGACTGAGGAACCATGGTTCCTTTAATGAAATAACCTATTACGAAAATCTTCTATTACTTGCTTAAGGAGAGGATTAGAAAAAATTAACAGATCTCACCACAAAATTATTTAGAAATAGCTTGATTTATTTTAACATGCCTCGAGATCATCTTAATAATCAGAAAGTTCAATTAAATTTATAATAATAATAAAAAAGGTTTTGTAGTAAATTTTAGTTAAGACCTNACGAAAATCTTCTATCACTTGCTTAAGGAGAAGATTAGAAAAAAATAACAGATCTCACCACAAAGTTATTTAATAGCTTGATTTATTTTAACATGCCTCGAGATCATCTTAATAATCACAAAGTTCAATTAAATTTATAATAATAAAAAAAAGGTTTTGTAGTAAATTTTAGTTAAAGCCATGCTGAAAAGTCACATGTTGCAAACTATCCACATTCTAGAATTTTCGCAATGATTTGTATTGTTATGCCCACAAGAATGTAGTGTTAAGACAAGCTATTCCTCTACAAATGCTAGGTGTGAGATGTAAATGCAGAAGAATTGTGTGCTGACATTTTTGGTGCCTGCTTTATTTATGAATGAAAATTAGGTTGAGGTGGAAAGAATGAGGGCTCGGGCCCATGACAAGGTTATGAGCAAACTGGCTGTGGCAAAGCATAAAGCAGATGAAAAACGGGCTTCAGCAGAGGCAAGAAGGAAGCAGCAAGCTGCAAGAACAGCTCAACAGGCAGAGTATATCCGAAGAACTGGCCGCACGCCTTCCTCTTTCTCTTGTTGGGGCTGGTGCTTTTAATTGTGCTCTCATTCGGCATCAACAGATTCATTTGGTATGAATTTGGTGAGACATGATTAGGCATTTGTTCATAGAAGTGTTTTATCTCTATTTCTTCTCCTTTCCTTTTCTTTTCNGATTCATTTGGTATGAATTTGGTGAGACATGATTAGGCATTTGTTCATAGAAGTGTTTTATCTCTATTTCTTTTCCTTTTCTTTTTTTTTTTTTTGTTGAGGTGAATTGTATCCGTTCATATTCATGTAAATGTGTCTAGATGATCATGCAAGCCTTTTTTATTTTTTAAGTTTTTCATTCTTATTGAGCCATGATTTTCTTTAATGATGAGCGTTATAAAGTATAATGTTAATTGAACAAATTTTATTTAGCCTTTAATGAGCAATCTGAACTTAAAATGGATATGAATTGAATGTGAACTATCAAATTAGTAAAATATATTTCAATGAGTATAAATAATAAGTTTATGTTCATGATCAAAAGCATTCTCATATAGAAAAGAGCAAGGCTTCATTTAATAGTGTATTAAACAAATCTATACTCAGGCTTTGAAAGAGAGTATTATCAAATTTAAATCGAAGGAGTTTATTTACAAGTCTGATAAGATATTATTAATGGTTATGAGTAATTAGAACAATGAGCTACTCAAACATTCAATTATAGATTCAGATTTTATGAATTCAGGATTTATGTTTGTTTAAACAATTAGTTAATTAAATGAGCACAAGGGAGCTCTTTCGATTAACTAATAGCTTATCATGTATATTAGTTGTTTGCAGCCATGTTTAATATCTTTTACTCATCACATCATCATCAATGCATACTTTTTAAATCAAGCTTTATTGAAAGATAATCACACTTAAGTAGGGTTGTAAGTGAATCAAGCACTCAACTCGAACCCGGTTCAATGACTATTCGTTCAAGCTCGTTAAGAATAGTAATGCAAACTGGTTGGAACACTTCATAAAAACTTGTCGTCTGAGTGATTCATTTTCTATTTAAGTTCATTAACTAGTTTGTTCGTTGTTCAATAGGTAATTTATTGAAGATTTGTCAATGACTTAATTAAATTCTGGTTGTATGAATTTTTTTTAATTTATTATTTAGTAGTAATTTATTTTAGTTTAATTTAATTAATAATTAAATATTAATTGTCAATTAAATTTTTATTTGTATTCATATATCTTTTTTTATCATATCTTAAATAAATATAGTAATTATACTAATCAATTATATGACCTACCATGAAAAGGTTCAAAATTCATTGTGAAGAAGAATCTAAATTAGAATGTATATGGATTGTATAGAGCTATATAAGATTGCTATTGAAACACAAGTATCATCTACCAAGTAGTGATGGTTTTCTCGATCAATTAGAAGGAGCATCACTATTGTCTCATATTCGCTTGAGAACAAGATATTATTGATTGAAAGTAAGGGCTGGAAAAACAAGAGATAAATGTATTAACACTTGAAGTTAAGCAGAGTTTAGCTTAGTGGAAAAACAAGAGATAAGAGAACGAAATAATCTTGGAAATTTACTTCTTGAAAGAGAGGAGAAAGGGAGGTGCAAGGCCAGAGTTTCAATTTGGCAGAGCTTGTGAATACAGTGTTCTTAAGGTTTTTGTTCTCTAAGAGGTAGCATAACATTCTCTTTATCTTAGAATCCATGAAAATTTTTCCTTGCATAATTTATTAAACGAGAATGTGCTTTAATAATGCCATTGTCTTCTTATGGTAGTCAAAAAGCTCAGAATTGAGAACCTTATAGTTTTCTAAAAATTAGTTGATTATGAGTTGAGAATCGCTGTAGACTTTGATTCTCTTGATGCTCGCTGATTCACAACCCAAATACTAGGATCAAGCCCTTGTACTCAGCAGCATTGTTAGTATATGACTCCACTAAGTTATAAGAATAGCGGAGAATGTTGCGCTTAGCATATATAAAGATCAAGCTGACCTCAGATTGTACCTTTGAGAGAGATCCCGAGGGCCCTTCCTTCAGAGAAGATGCTCCGTCAAAGTATAATTCCCATTTAGGTGAATCGATGGCCATCAAGTGCTCATCAGGAAAATCATTATTAAGAGTTAAATCTGTCGGGATTAGGTGAGCTACTAGAAAATCAACTAACAAGTCCCTTAACAGCCCGTTGAGGGACATATGAAATGTTAAACTGAGACAAGATCATAGCCCATCTAGCCAATTGTATAGTTAAAGTGGGATAAGTCATTAGATAGTACAAACGATTTACTCTTGAGATCAGATCAATACAGTGTGAGAGTCTATAATGCCTCAATTTCTGATATGAAAATATCAATGTCAGACAATACATTTCAATCGGTGGATATTTTATTTTAACGGGGATGAAATACTGCTAAAATAGACCAATGTCATTTCTTTCTCATCCTCATTCACTTTGGGTAGGAGAGAAGCTGAAGGAGGAGGAAAATAAGAGTTTCGGGTCACTGTAAGCTGTGATCTTGTCATTGTGTTCCTAGCTAGCTCAAATTTTGACTGCATTGCGAGGGTTTCGGGGAGATCAGAGTGATGTAGGCGAGGGTTTTATTAATTTAATTTTATTTAAGTTAGTTTTATTAGTTTAATTGATTAATAATTAATAACTAACTAAAAATTATCAAATTAATTATAATTAAATAAATTTATATTTATCATTTAATTAACATTTAATAAAAAATAAACATTAATTTTTTATTCATTCAATAAATTTATAAATAATTAGTAATTAATATAATCAATAACTAGTTTATTAATCTTTTATAATTGTTAAAATACTATTTAATAATTAATTTAATAATGTTTGTATTAATAATATTATTTTAGTACATACATAATTTTTAATTATCATTATTTGAAATAAATTATTAACGAATTTAAGAAACTAGTAGATTTTGACTATTTTGAAATATTTTTCGAAGACTTATTTACATCATTTACTAAATCCTGCTATGATTTTTTGTTAAAGTCTAACAATCATTATAGATTTTTAAATCCTGACAATTTCATAAGATTTAATAGGATTTACTAAATCCGCTGTCAAACTATTTCTGGGATTTAACCCTTTCCAATTTTACGAAATTTTAATTTATAAGATTTATTAAATCCTACTAACTTAAAATTTACAGCCCTAAGAGATTCAACCCCTTGAAGTGAATATTATTGTGATTGAGGATCCGTTTGGGGCAGCTTATAAGTGCGGGCGGGATTTTCAAAACGTCGCCGTACCGTTTGTTTCACACTTTTCGTCAGCTTATCTGAAACCACATTTGAGTTTTTACACTTAACGCAGGTCACGGGTCGATCCCCGCGGCTAGCCAGCAAGCTGCATTTTAGGATAAACATCTTATCTTGAAAGGTACAAGCTGCCCAAAACGGACCCTGAATGTTTGGATCTTGTGGTGGGAGCAAAGCAGCTCTAGTTATTGATTGAGCGCTCGTCGGCGGACGTCATCAATCTAATAATGTTGGTGTTGGAATGGAACACTAGACCCTCTACTAAATTCGATACATTTAAATTTTTTAAATGCTATCAATAATAGAATTTAATAAATCTGGGATTTAATGTAAAACTGATAAAATATTGAGAATGAATTAGATTTATTAAATTCTAAATTTAAAATTGCTACTTTTTCTGACAAAGTTAAAGTTAAATACTATTTAAATTTATTATCATACAACCTCTTCAAAAAGTACGGAGAGTAACGAAAAATAATAATAATTATATTCAGAAAATTCAAAATATTGATATTTATAAATTAATCATTCATGTAATTTTTTTAAATTATCATGATCAAACTATTGAGAATTTGATAAAAAAAAAAAATATGAGCCAGACGTATTACAATATGTTAGGTATGACTCATATATTATATAAGAGACAGATACTGAAGCGGAATGGAGCGAGCAGCAGAGCGGGGCAGAAAAATCTGTCCAATAGAGGAGTTTTGTTATGTGGGCTGTTCCCCACGGTACATTGCAGATGTAATTCTGTGATTACATATTGTACTCTAAGTTTATATATATGTTTGTTTGTAACCAAAGGTTTGATATTTTATATTCTGCGCTCTTTTCTGAATTAAAAGAAAAGTCGCCGCTCTGCTCCTGAGAACGTAGACATCTTTGTCGAACCTCGTTAAACCACGTTGTGTTCTTCTCAGTTTTTGTTGATTCTTGTTCATCTTCGCCCTAATTTCTCAACAAAACACATAAATTTTGATATTTGAGTGAGAATTTGAAAAATGATATACAGTCAGTTTTGGGTGGTCAGTATGTAATTGATAAAAAAAACACTGAAAAAAANAGAAAAGACATCAAATATAAAGATCTAGAATGAGAAACTTTAATTGAGGTTCACTTTATAGTATACAAATAAGATGTTAGTCATTACTCATGTATGATTTGACAAAGTAAAATTAATTTTTTTTCCCTAAGGTGCCTTCATTTATGGACTAATCTAACTTTGGGTGTCGCCCAAAAGTTCACATATTGTAAACCATATTATAATATTATTGTATTCAATAAAGTAGAAGTATCATACTCACATTTATCATTAAAATGAACAGCCTGCATGGCCAACAATCTTTGATCTTCTTCTATTAAAATAAGCTTGGTCAAGCTATTATATTAATAGATAAGTCATAGTCAACAACTTCTTAAGTGTTAGCAGCTTCTTCATTAAACTCATCGAGTTCAAAATCCATAGCCTTTGGAGGTGAGTTTAGATGAAAATTCAGTATATAGACTAAATTTTCATAAAGTTGACGCATTCCTTTGTTTCATAAACATTAATGACAAACAATCTTGAACTGGAGGATTTTTATTATTAAATTTGGCAAAGTACTTCACCTTGGCAAGGCACAGCTAAGGAAACAAATGACAAAGCAAGAAAGCCTTAATAAGTCCCCCAATATGCTCATATTTATAGATTTTCAATAATCTTGACACGTATAAAATGTCGTATCAATTTAAACAATTATAATTGATATAGNTGGCTCCTTCTCTTCTTTTGATGACGATGATGAGGCAGAGGAGTTGACCAAATCCTTCACTTCATCATCATCCGACTTCATCGATGATGCAACCTCTTCTTCCTTCAGTGCAAATTCAGAGGAAGAAGAAAATTCTCTTTTTGAGATGTCCGATCTTATTACCCTGCTTCCCTTCAAGTAATCCCCTTTCTTTTGATCTCTTTTGTTGTGTATATGCAGATAATTTTATGTAAATTTTTTAGATTAGTTCGATGAAAATGTTTGGAATTTTGTTGCAGAAGAGGGCTATCAATGCATTTTGAAGGAAAGTCCCAGTCTTTCTCATCATTGTCCAACGCGCAGACAGTGGAGGACCTGGCAAAGCCTGAGAGGCCATATAAAAAGAAGCTGAAGTCTTCCAAAAGTTATGGAGGAGTATTAGATTCCAGTAAAGCTCTTTCTTGTGCTAAGGCTATTGCTAAAAAACCATCAAAAGGTTCCTTTTCCTTGTTGGGTCCAAAAAAGAAAGGTTTTTTTGACAGCAGCAGGATTCGGTTTCTATCCTTGAGCTCCCCAGGAGATTTCTCCGGCCAAGCTCTTCTGTTTGCTTGAAGATATTAGAAAATAAGTTTACTCCTAATTAGATGATTAAATTTCATGAGAGTTAAAGCAAGTCAATATATACATATCAGTTTTGCTCCAAGCTTTTCTTTTTTTTTTCTAAACTTTTTTTCTTAGGGACAGGATCATGTATATTTCTAGTCTTTTGATCTCGAAGTTATTAGTGTTTCCAGCTGCTTATGTAATTCTGTAAAAAGAGAAATAAGCAGTTACAGATAGCGTTTACAGTATGTTTAAAAAACTACGTGCAGCATCTTGTAGCGAAACTAGTGCCCGTAGAAGTGTTGCAAAGCTATGAACATGGCTATAANGATGATTAAATTTCATGAGAGTTGAAGCAAAGTCAATATATACATATCAGTTTTGCTCCAAGCTTTTTTTTTTCTTAGGGACAGGATCATGTATATTTCTAGTCTTTTGATCTCGAAGTTCTTAGTGTTTCCAGCTGCTTATGTAATTCTGTAAAAAGAGAAAAAAGCAGTTACAGATAACTTTTACAGTATGTTTAAAAAACTACATGCAGCATCTTGTAGCCAAACTAGTGCCCGTAGAAGTGTTGCAAAGCTATAAACATGGCTATAATCATGAAAACCAGACAGATAAAAGCAAAACACTAAGATTGTTGTTGAGTCCACATAAATGTGCAATGAAGAAAAAAGCTAGCCAAAATCATCACTTACGCCATGGATAAAAATCATTAATGACAAAGGAGGCTACAAGAGCCAGCCATAGCATGAAGTTGGTGCAACCAGAAAGAGAACAAATTCTTTTATGGTCTGACCCTAGAAGATAACATTACTGTAAAGGCCACTAAAGCAACTGCAACACGTGCGTAAGATCGATCCTGTTTGTGAAATCAAAATTGAGAGCTATCCAGGGAATGGACGCACGTGCAGCATGGATTCGAAGAGAGGCCAATCAGCAGTAGCCAATAGGCATAATGAAGGGTGCATCGATCGCAAGTCTGATTTTAAGCTGACATAATTTGACTTTTTTTTTATAAGTTAACGAATATATAATAGTGCATTTGACATCATATAAGCTCTACCAAATGCAAATCATTATGATCTTATAATTTGTTTAAATTTTAATTTGTATTTTTAAGGCTTTTGTAAATCAAAATAATAACTTGTTATGCCTAACCTTTTGTGATAACCATGGTTAATTTGTTTAAAATTACAAGTCTAATTTGGATCGAGTTCATTTGGCATAGTTGATATCTCAAGAAAAGTATTTTACTTATTTTTTGATGTTTTTGCTGAAAGATAAGCTCAAAAATGAGGTGAACATCTACCATTAAGTGTGATAGGTGTGCTGCAAAAATATAAGTGCTAACCATTAATTATCTAAGAATGAAGGTACCTACTAATATCACATGGGCATGATTAATGTTGGAGAAAGAATCTATGTCCAATTGACATGTAAAAATTTGCTAGGTTTNAACAACTTGTTATGCCTAACCTTTTGTGATAGCCATGGTTAATTTGCTTAGACTTACAAGTCTAATTTGGATAAGTTCAATTGGCATATTTGATATCTCAAGAAAAGTATTTTATTTTATTTTATTGTCTAAGAATGAAGGCACCTACTAAAAATTAGGAACATAAATTAAAAATTGAATATCACATGGGAATGATTAATGTTGGAGAAAGAATCAATGCCCAATTGATATGTAAAAATTTGCTAGGTTCAAAACATAAAACACTTGAGAAAAAAAATAATGTACCACATTAAGAGATGCAAATGGACCATCTTGATGAGTGTTATGGAAGACGAATAAATTATGCATACTTTTGTTTTTTAACACAAATAAATTATTGTATTTTCTCAAAAAATATAAAGATGCTTCACTTTATAGGACATATATATATCTGTGTGTGTGTGTGTGTGCGTGTGTCAGTGTGTGTTTTAGTCTGACTCATTGGTTGCGGCTTTTGGTATAAGTCTCCCGGGTTGAGGGTTCGATCGAATTGCACACTTTTCTGGAGGGGGGTCCACCCCTCGGTCAAACTATGAGGTATGTAAACCTAAGAAACTCAAGTTTCCTAATGGGAGCCATTGTATTGAGATTTGCAGTTTAAGATGATTATCCTTTTTAAACATATATTTCAAGTGATTATTTTATTAAATATAGATTTATTATTCCTGAAATTTTCATAAAAATGCCTTGTAGAAGTTTCAAAAGTAATTCTAGCCTCAAATATATGCCTATAACAATGACTTAGCATTATATTAAGTTATATTGCTTTATATAAATCTAATATGAATTAGCATAATAAGATATCAATGGCTAAAAATGCATGACAGATGATCTTACAATTTTGTTTGGAAAAGATGGCCAACTAAAACTGCTCAAGCATGATATCAAAAATTCTATGCAAAGTATTTCAAAGAAAATTTAACCATAAAACTTCTCAAGGTAGACATCAACTAAAGGTTAACTCTTTAACATCAAGTAAGTAGCAACTTTAAGCCAATCACATGCATAACAAAGGTATAATTCATTCAAAGCCTTAATAAATAATTTATTTTATAAATGAACCATCTAACATCTAAGAAGAAAGAAAAGGATATATAAAAGAAGTATATAATCTAACTAACAGAAAATTGTAAGGAATGAATCTACGTTGAATCAACTGATAATGAACGAATTTTCCTCTTGTAAGAGGTAGTCCTAGACAACTCCATAAACTTATATATATAAAAAATAATTTTCCTTTAAGATTTGAACTTTTTGATGTAATTCACTATTAACATCATTTAACATTGGTGATGGATAACCTGCTTCAAGCAAACTTTCTAGAAGAGTTAAACCTTCATTTTCAATATCAATCGAAAATTTGATTACATTGACAAGATATGGATGGCTTACTTTATTTGAATCAATAGTAGCTTGGTTAGTACAAATGGTGAAATTTTAAAATAAACTACAATCATTAAAACTTCATTTATTTGGTGAATAGGGGAACCTCATTTACATTTTGTGGATTAATCTAGGCTAAACTATGCACCTTAAGATTGTTATTTAAAAGTTGTTAGACTTATTCTTCTCATCTGCAAGAACAACTTCAATAATTTTTTTGGCTAAGTTCTGTTTTAATATTTTTTCTTCTCAATATCAAGGATCCCAAGTGTNGTGAATAGGGGAACCTCATTTACATTTTGTGGATTAATCTAGGCTAAACTATGCACCTTAAGATTGTTATTTTAAAGTTTTTAGACTTGTTCTTCTCATCTGCAAGAACAACTTCAATAATTTTTTTTGGATAAGTCTGTTTTATTATTTTTTCTTCTCAATATCAAGGATCTCAAGTGTCAAGACTTCAATTTTAATTTCTCTAGGAAGTTAAAATTACCTACTCTCATTATAGCATGAACTCTATCAAAATAATCTCTTATAGAAAAGAGACCAAATATAAAGATCTAGAATGAGAACTTTAATTGAGGTTCACTTTATAGTATACAAATAATGATGTTAGTCATTACTCATGTATGATTTGACAAAGTAAAACTAATTTTTTCCCTAAGGTGCCTTCATTTATGGGCTAATCTAACTTTGGGTGTCACCCAAAAGTTCACATATTGTAAACCATATTATAATATTATTGTATTCAATAAAGTAGAAGTATCATACTCACATTTATCATTAAAATGAATTAATTCTTCTCAGACTCGGCCTGAATGGCCAACAATCTTTGATCTTCTTCTATTAAAATAGGTTTGGTCAAGCTATTATATTAATAGAAAAGTCATAGTCAACAACTTCTTAAGTGTTAGCAGCTTCTTCATTAAACTCATCGAGTTCAAAATTCATAGCCTTTGGAGGTGAGTTTAGATGAAAATTCGGCATATAGACTAAATTTTCATTAAGTAGACGCATTCTTTTGTTTCATGAACATTAATGACAGACAATCTTGAACTGGAGGGATTTTATTATTAAATTGGGCGAAGTACTTCACCTTGGCAATATAAAAAATGATTTGCAGGGAACAGCTAAGGAAAGAAATGACAGAGCAAGAAAGCCTTAATAAGTCCTCCAATATGCTCATATTTATAGATTTTCAATAATCTTGACACGTATGAAATGTGGTATCAATTTAAACAATTATAATTGATATGACCGTTAAATAGAATAAATTTGAATAATAATTTATTCATTAACTTCTATATAGGGATATTCAATGAAAAAAAAAATTGAGAAACTAAATATATAAACATTTCAAACTAATCATTAATTTCAAGTCATTCAAAACAATTTAACTGATCATATTTGGCATAAGAACAAGATAGTCACTCAAATCACCAAGGCAACTAGCCAAGAGGATTCTCCCGATGCCTCAAACCTACTCACAAACTCAAAAGCAAAGCCATGGAGACTTCATCAAAACAGGACATTGGGCAACATGTACTTATTTTGTCATACAAGTTTTTTTTTTTTTTTTGACTAACATTATAAATTTGCTTCCCAAAGCCAACAACTAGACAAAGTAATTGAAGTCAAATGGGTGTATTACGATATGCTGCATTGCCCAATTAAAAATTGACAAAAAGTCCTCAATGGTCACAATCAAACCGTCCTAATGGATGAGTATGAGAAGCTCGGCCAAATAATCCAAATCCGTCTGGTTTTGTGGATGGCAACCTTCCGCCGTCGAGGTGGAGTGCTGGACTTTTAAGCAAAATAATTAATCCGAATCTGCGACAATCTCCCCAATTGGAATCTTCCTCACACGATCCTCTCAATAATTATTTTCAAAATATTTAAATTATAATGAAATTAAATTAAAACAAAATACAATTAACCTCATTTCACACATGATACAATAATATAAATTATAATCCTTCAATTAAAAACTTTTGAATTTGACGATATCCGAAACATAACATAAATTCATCCTTACCATAATATTTGTGCAAGTTTAGGCTCCATTTGGGAGCACGTCTGCAGCGCTTCGGGAGCATGTCGGGGGGCGTTATTGGTTAAATGCCAGTCACAAAAAGAGTCCCTCAGCCCGCGTTTGACTTCGGCTTTTTATGGATCGAGCCCCGCTTCCCCTCTCTTCGCCCTTTTCTGGGTTTTATAATGTTTGGATGGACGATAGTAGGACCTATTGCTGTTAAATATTGCATCTCACATTTCATTGATGTAACCTTAGATTTGAGTGATGATGTGCGCTAGTTATGACATAATTACACTAAAAAATTTTTGATAGAACGCCTGAAATCCGAATAGGGCAAAGCTCACTGGCTGCTCGAAGTTAAAAATACTTCTTTTTTTTAAGCACCTTATTTCTTTGGCAATTTATGAGTATTCACCTTCCAAACAACTCGAAGAATTGTTTTTCTCGTACAAAATTAGTGAACTACAAGATCGGTGCTTACACATGTCACGATTAACCAATAGATTTTGATAAGAATGAAAATATGGGTTGAGATTTTTATTATGAATTTTTATATTGGAGTACCAATTTGAGAAATTATTGAATGTGTTTATTAGTTTTATAAATAGCTAATTTGGAGTGTTATGTATCAAATATATGGATATCACAGTTATGTTACAAACAACATTATTAAACAAGAGTAGAATGGTTCAAACAGCTGCAACAAACAACAAGTAAATTTTCTCACAGCAGCTTCCTGGGGAAGGTAAGCTTCAACTGAAAAACTGAGAAGCTATAGTTGCTCCAAACAAACTCTTAATCATAGTAGCAGGAAAGCGTGGACACACATGGTACTGCATCAAGTACAAATATGAAACGTACTACAATGCTGCAACCACATTGTAAAACCAAAATTTACACCAACTTGTATCGAGTGGAATTCACCATAATAAAAGTTCTGCATAAATCCCTCAATTTTTCCATCCCAAAAAAAGGAAAAAAAAAATGAAACAAAAAATCAACAAGCACGATATTCCAGGAACTGATACAGCTTCTGTATTAGGGTCTCCCTTGTACCATACAAGGGCTTTCCTGGAGTAACCCAATTCTTCTCCAAAGCTGAGCTCTTAGCAGCAGCTTGCATGTCAGCCTGGAAGGCATATACAATCTGATAGACTGATGTTCTAAGAATGTCGGCCATGGAATAAGCTTTTGCATGAAGTAGATGGCCTCTCTTCCTGATTGTGGCTGCATTAGCTCCATCATGTCTGCCTGTGTTTGCTGTAACCCATCTGATGTTTGTAGGCCCCATGAAGTGAGATGGTTGTGAGCTCGTCTTCTTCCCCAAGCAAGCTTCAACGACTAGCAGAGTTGAGAGCAGTGTTGATAGCACGGCAACATTGGAGCCAGTTAGCTGAGCAACGCCATATCTATCCTCGGAGAGCGAGCGTGCAGTTAATGCGGCTACAGTTCGAGCGCTCCAAGAGCATAGCTGTGATGGATGAAAGAATATCGACATTTAACCACAATCATAGGAAAACGGCTTATCATAAAAAAAAAGCAATAGATAGCAAAAAGTTGATAGAGGCAATATGATGTCTAGTAATTTTCCCAAAAAAAAAAAAGAAAAAACAAAGAAAATATAGTTCAATGATCATCGGACATTAAAATAGAAGATGGCTAAAGTTGCTCCCTCATTTGGCCTATGCTGATGAATAAAAGCATCAATGTTTGCCTTGGATGGGGTTGAGTTACGACAGTGATTTTTGAAGTTGCTGTGTATTACAATCGTAATATGCATAGCGGGTTTCCAAAAAGGATTACATACATACCACCCAATTCCTACGCATTTACATATCTAACAAATATATCACCCAAAATTTTCAAATCACAAAAAAAAAAAAACCACTATTTCAACTTTTACTAAGTAAAACCCGTCTTTTCTTGCATAGGTAAGGTGGCATGTTTGTAAAAATTGAACTATTGGTGTAAGAAATATAAACACAGAAAAATTGAGTGGTAGGCATGTAAATATTCCTTCCAAAAATTCATAGTTCAAATGCATTACATATGAAGGCGTTAAACAGGTCAATTACTCCCAAAATTTCTCTCCTAATAGTATGGTTCAGAAGAAACAAGCAATTGAAATGAAAATAAGCAATTGACAAACTTCACACAGTACAAGCAAACTGAATAAATAATTCAGCAAACATAATACAAAATTAAGCAAGATTCATGATGCCAATCCAAAAGAATGAAAATAAATATCTTATTTGAATAATAAAAAACAATTGTCATGAAAGCATCCATCGCAATGAACATTGTTCAGTAAAAGTCTGGCTGGTCCGCTTGATTATTGTCAAAGCCAAACTTGTCACAAAGAAAAAACATTTCGGGAAGATAAAATTATTAAAATGCAGGCAGATACAAAACGAAGATATGGGCAGGCGGTGAGTGGAGTTTGACAAATGTCAAATCAGTCCATGGATAGAAATTGAGCCGAGTCAAATCAGTAATGAATGGAATTCAAGCAGATTCAAATAAGGTGACCACTCATAACACCTTCCCAAACCAAAGCCAAGCAAATCAGCAGCTTTGGACCCAAAATAAGTTATTCAAATCAAGCTATGTCATCTTGGCCCACAAAACATACTAAAAAGGGGTTAAGCGATGTAGCTTTTCGATTCCCAAACTCGGCCATTGAGGGGGAAAAAATGATCAAGTTATGATCAGCAAATTTGATGTTATGGTGCAAAATCTTGAATATTAATCAAGATAGATAGCAGCACAGCCAGGCTGATGTAGAAGTTCTGTTTTTTTTTT
>JXCR01138492.1:125866-166701 GCA_002079205.1 Phalaenopsis hybrid cultivar | reverse complement strand
TTTTTTTTTTTTTACTTCTCAAGCTTGGTTTTACTTGTATTCTTCCAAGGGGTGTAAACGAGTCAAGTCGAGCTCAAGCAACCCTCGGCTTGAGCTTGAGCTTGATTAATTTAATCGAGCTCGAGCTTAGTTCTACAAGTTCAAGCCGGCTTGTTTAGCATAAAACAGAGAACAAAATATTAATTTAAACTAATGCTATAATTAAATGATGAATAAAATGAGCATTTATAAGATAATTAATACGAAATCAGTTGATATAAAATATAAAATATCCATTTTCTAACATTTTTAATAATTTAAAAAAATTACATTTTAATATATTTTAGGTATATTTCTTATCAATTACTTTTAAACGAGTCCGCTCACGAGCTAATAAGTCGAGTTGAAACTGGCTTGAGCTTTGGCTTGTTTAGCTCATCGAGCTCAGTCCACTAGCTAGCTCATTGAGTCGAGCTTGAGTCGGCTTGACTCACTTACACCCCTAATTCTTCCTTTATTCACTTTTAAATTGAAAGAGGCTTACGAATCTAGAAAATTACACCTCCATATTGCAGTAGGCACTAAGCATGGCAATAGTTTTGATACTATAGCAAACTAGACAAAAAGTTCATATATTGTGGCACATGAACATTTCACATGCAAGAATAAGGATGAAAAAGTGGGGAGAAAATATTTAAACTTTTTTGTCAATATTCAATAAACTTCCAAAATAACACCTATTTACTAGAATAGGTTACATGATAAGATATAACCAAAACAAACCTTGATAATTCTTAAAAAGCCTATCATCTAATTTAAAATAAAGATAATCCTAGCAATGAAATAAAATAAAACCAAAATAAATTCTGATATTATAATTATTAGACATTTTAAAACTAATTTAGATTTACTGTTTATGCACATCTTGTATTGCAACAATCTCCTAGAATCAACAAAATCAGATAAGGAATTGCTCTCAAGTCCTTTCTAGAAAGTTCAATTGCCATGGTAGATGGAAAGTAGAACTCTTTCAAAAACAGCTTTTGTATCATCAACATGTGCAACTGAACATAGGAAATCCAAGAATTTTGAATACAAACTTGTCCCGTATCATACATCTTTCTAAAATAAGTACCATATATTCGCAATCACATGGAAGATTCATAAATGGTAATAACACAAGCTTCATCTATTTCTAGTGAGGAACCAAGAAGCACTTTTGAGAAGGAAAAATGGATACAGGATCAAGTTCACCTATAGAACTTAAAAATCGTCATAATAATAATCTCATGGACAAACTCAAGACAAAAATAAAGTCTTTTAACCAGCAGTAGACATAAATTTTTGAACTTAATAAATTAGTAGAAATTTATGAAACTTTGGAATTCAAAAAACCAGTGAATAATGTGATCTATCCTGATTATATAATTTTGGATTTGACATAAGGGGGAAGATCATGCAAATAACCATCACAGAATCTATACATGCGACATTCATGTTCTTCTTGAGGCATTTGATCATCGTATATAAATATTGATGTTGATCATATGCATGCATCAACATCAATCTATTAGAAATAATTTAAGAAATATATGAGACAGCAGATAATTGCAATGACAGTTATAAGTGCAACATAACTCACTGTAATCAAGAGAAAATATAGATGACAAAATGTGCAATTCATCAATGAGTTAATCAAACACTTTATACAAAATATAGACCAATCATGTACACGCTTATTCTACTACAACATAGTGTAATCAATGAGTTGAAGGCTTATGATCATGTAACTAAATATTTACGATCACGGAAAGCATATCCATAATAATTGTGTGTATGTAGATTAATATGATCTTGATGAAGCATGTCAATAAACAATTCCAAAATGAATAAAGAGAATTTATAGCTCCACAAACAAATTTTCATATTTGTGATGTTATATTCCAAATATAATAAATGCAACTTATATATGCCAATTTTGTCACCATTATATCATGGCAATGTTAGATGAGTAACGGTAGTACATATATGTGTGGCTAAGATTTAGATGTAATTACCATCAAGAAATTCGGCTTTAATCTCAATTAATGTAAAAGTAGAATTATCTGATGACAATTTGATGATGGGCCCAAGATAATAATCACCTTCCTTCATTTTCCATGCGATCAGAATAATATATAATTGGGTACCTATATTACAACGAGAAAGAAAAATAAAATTAAAAAGAGAAAAACCCAATAAATAGGAGATGGAGTGAAGCTAGAGAGAGATTAACAATTGAGGGTAGGGAATCTTTCAAGTTTCTCACATCGCTCAATACTAATTGAAACAATACACATTCAACTTCTATTTAAAAATAAAGCTATAAGATATAAACTAAACTAATTGGAATTCAAATCTAATTCAACCCTTAAGAGATCAAAATAATAACAGTAATAGCAATAAAATCCATCATCTAATTTAAAATAAAGATAATCCTAACAATCTCACAAAATAAAACTGAAATAAATCATAAATAATTTAAAATATTAAAATAATATAGAATTAATCCAAAATTATTTTTAAGCATGCCTTATGATAATGGCCACACATATGCCCCGATTTGAATGGAAGGATGATTANAATCCATCATCTAATTTAAAATAAAGATAATCCTAACAATCTCACAAAATAAAACTGAAATAAATCATAAATAATTTAAAATATTAAAATAATATAGAATTAATCCAAAATTATTTTTAAGCATGCCTTATGATAATGGCCACACATATGCCCCGATTTGAATGGAAGGATGATTATCAAAAGCATTCAAAGAATCACGATTCAAAAAGTATTACAGGACAAATAACATCTAAGTACTAAAATTTATCTTTGTTCTCAAAAATAGACTTGAAAAATAAAGTCATAGATATTACTTCTAATGTTAAACTAAGTACCACAATGTTAATTAGAAAATAAGAGAACTTATATATCATAATTCAAGGGCAAATTACTTTGTAACACCAAATCTTGCNCTAAGTACCACAATGTTAATTAGAAAATAAGAGTACTTGTATATCATAATTCAAGGGCAAATTACTTTGTAACACCAAATCCTGAATATTTCTAGAAATAACGACCAAGTACACCTCCATTTAGAATAATAACACTCAAATCTGAAAGAGCGCAATAAATTTTCTAACTTGTTATTCTCAATGATTATTAAATTATTATTGAATTGGATGTGTATGACATTCAAATACATAGATTCAATAACTCATTTTAAAAGACTTGAAGTTAAGATTTTAAATAATAAAGAATTCATAAATATACAAGTAAACTCCTTCGAACTTCTAATAAAACAAACTACCANCAAATCTGAAAGAGCGCAATAAATTTTCTAACTTGTTATTCTCAATGATTATTAAATTATTATTGAATTGGACGTGTATGACATTCAAATACATAGATTCAATAACTCATTTTAAAAGAATTGAAGTTAAGATTGTAAATAATAAAGACTTCATAAATATACAAGTAAACTCCTTCGAACTTCTAATAAAACAAACTACCGTTCAGTCTCTACTAAAGGGGCATGCAAAAACTTCCATGCACAAAATAGCTTACGGGAATTTGTCACAAATAATACTACAGGGATCCTTAATTTCCCATAAACATAAGCATAGGGAATGCATAAAACGAGCAAAAAATTTGTCAAAATATGCAAGAAAATGAGAAGAATCCAGCAAATCAATTTCAAAATTTCATGTCCATTTTTTCCTATATATTTAACGCACACACACACACAAACACACGCGCACACATATATATAATACTTTTTCACATAACTCTAAATACTCTACAGAAAAACAATCAGCAACAGTGACAGCAGTGTTATGCTCACAAATAAATCCTTAGATTGCATTCATTCACATATTTGTCATATTGGGTGCTAATTTCAGAATCCTTTTACACAACAACATAAGCATAGTACTTGTGATTCACATCAATTAATTTTTAATTAATTTTCACTGATTACATGTTCCTGCCTTACTAAAACAAGCTAGACTTTGCTNTTACGGGAATTTGTCACAAATAATACTACAGGGATCCTTAATTTCCCATAAACATAAGCATAGGGAATGCATTAAACGAGAAAAAAAATTGTCAAAATATGCAAGACAATGAGAAGAATCCAGCAAATCATTTTCAAAATTTCAGGTCCATTTTTTCCTATATATTTAACGCGCGCACACACGCACACACGCACACACGCACACACGCACACACACATATATATAATACTTTTTCACATAACTCTAAATACTCTACAGAAAAACAATCAGCAATTGGGTTTATAAATCCTTTCATTCACATAATTGTCAAATTTGCATTCATTCACATAATTGTCAAATTGGGTGCTAATTTCAGAATCCTTTTACACAACATAAGCATAGTACTTTTGATTTACATCAATTAATTTTTAATTCACTTTCACTGATTACATGTTCCTGCCTTACTAAGGCTGCGTTTGGGACAGCTTATTTAGATAGGTGGCATTTCAGTCAACGTAAGTTTGGTGAAACTCCGTTTTTATTTGGTGAAACTCCGTTTTTATAATTCACTTTCACTGATTAGTTTTTATTTTTGTATTATACGATGTATCACCTCCGTCTTCAGTTCAGAGAACTCCTCCGACTTCCGTTCGAAGAAGTCCTCCGTCTTCTGTTCTCATTTTCACTGGTAACCTCATTTTTTATCTCCTTGATCCTCTACCGCTCTCCGATTGTATATTTCCGTGAAGAAGCCACTGGATGTTTTTCCTTTCACTGCTTGTTCATCCGAGCATTTTTGTTCATAATATTTGCTTTGTTTTTTTTTTTTCTGTGGAAGTTTAGTTTATATGTTTACTTCTTATTGCTCCTCCGTCTTCCGTTCGCGTTTTCGTTCATGACATAATTGATACATCTTTGTGAAGCTTTTGTTCGATATTATTAATGTAGTTTTGTTAGGACGAATTTGTAAGATTCCACGGCTCTTGAAATTTGTGGATTTATTATTGGTAGCAATGCAACTCTCTGTGCTAATCTAGTTTGCATAGGAAATAAAATTGGTATTTTTTTTTAAAACAGATATCTCCATGGCTCTTAAGATTTTTTTTTAAAACAGGAAATGTTTTTCTTTTCACAATGTGTGCTGTTTGGATTGTTTTAATTTTAATTTACGCAATTTGCTAGGTTTAAATTAGATTTGTGGATTTATTTCTCATATTGTTTTGCTATTTAGATTGCTAGTTTTGTTGCACTTGCCAGATGTTTTTTTCTCTATTTGAATTTATATTTGGAGCTTTTACATACAAGATGAGAAATTATTTTTTTTATTTGACCCCTTTAACCATTGAGTGCAATATGAGCTTCTTAAAGCTATGAAAAAAAAACAAAGATGAGACTTTAAAGAAATGACAGGGATCTTGATGCTTTATTTTATTTTCAATGTCATTGCATTATTTGATCTATATGTTTCATTAGTAGCATTATGAATAAAAACAAAGAAGCGACTTCATCAGCAATGTGGGACAAGGATGTGACATACATTTTCTGCAACTTATGTATTAAGGAGATTGAACTTGGAAATAGACCCACCACCTACTTTAATAAAGAAGGGTGACATAATATTTCCAAAAAATTTAAAGAAATGACAGGGTGAGATTATGATAGACTGAAATTCAAAAACAAATGAGATCAGCTAAAGAAGAAGTGAAAGTTATGGAAAGAACTTAAACAGAGTGCGACGGGATTGGGTTGGGATCCTGTCAAGCGCACTGTGAATGTTTCAGAGGAATGGTGGACCGAGAAGTTAGAGGTAATAAGTGTACCCCTGCAAACTCCTCAATTAATTAACATTTACACTTCTATTTTGTCAACTATGCTCACCCCCCTTCTTGTTGCAAGCGGTTCCAAATGCAAAAAAATTTAAGTTATGCGGAATTGAGCTGGACTTGGAAGAGAAATTGGATGTTATGTTCAAGGGAGTTGTAGCCACGGGTCAGCATTCATTCAACCCCAACGAGCAGGGCTTTGCTGGCATCCAGTTGACATGATCCCCGATCAGGTTATTGGTTCAGGTGAAGGCCCTAGCATTAACCCAAGGGAGCTTGAATCAACTGGCCAATCAAAGAGGCGTAAGATGGAAAGAAAAGGAAAAAATAAAGATATTTTCGTTCAAAGCTCAAATGATAGACTGATTATTGTATTTGAAGCTCCGATATCAATTGAACCAGTGCGGGATGATCCGACTGTTGATGGTTTTATGAGTTTTTTAGAAGAAATTCCAGAAGTTCTTGCTGATCCTTTAGTCTACTAGAAATGTGTTAGAGTTCTCGAGGACCCAACCCGCACGCAAATTTTCAAGAGGCTCCGCCCCAAGCTCCGGCTTGATTATTTGCGTCTCTCAATTGATAAATAAATATTTCATATGTCGTTTCTATTGTATTTTGCTTATTGTAATAGATATGTTGCTTTAGGTTTTAGGTGACGTATTTTGCTTTAGGTTTAGGGTGAAGTATTTTGCTTTAGGTTTTAGGTGACGTATTTTGATTTAGGTATAGGGTGAATTATTTTGCTTTAGGTTTTTTGTGAAATATTTGATATGGACAATTTTTTTTTGGCTTTTTTTTTTTGGAGTAGTATATTTTTAAAAACAAGTTTCTTTTTTCATTTTTGTTTGATCTCTCTACGTTACCTTTAGGAAATTGTTTATGCTTGATAAAACATTCATACAGGATGGATTAACAACGACAAGTGTTGTACCAAGAACGACGCAGAAGAATGGGTGTGATATTTCTTATATTGTTAATAGAGTACTATAGCCCACACATAGTACGAACATCGCGAATGATCTCGTCATTTATTGAGGATAAATGGGTGGGCGAGATGTTTGTTGGCCATCCCATAAGATTCAGCAACATATTGCGTATGTCTGTACCATTTTTTTTGGATCTTCTTAACGAATTACAAATGAATCACGACCTTGTAGGTTCGGCCAGAACGACTACGAGAGAAGTTTTGGCAATTACATTGTTTATTTTATCTCAAAATGAATCAATCAGAGGAGCTATGGAGCAATTTTAACATTCCTTGGAGACAATAAGTCGATACTTCTCTATTGGTATAAGATCACTAATTAGCCCAGATTCACAAATAATTAAGCCAGAAGATCCAACTTTCAGTAGAACTCCAACCAAAATAGCCAATGACGCGCGTTACATGCCAGTTTTTAAGGTTAGTCTATTCAGTTTGTTCTTCGCATTTCATAATTTAATTTACATTCTGTCGTAGAGATCATTAACAAATAATACAACACTGCATTGGGGCAATTGACGGTACGCACGTCGATGCCCGACTCCCAAGCGATGAAAAGTTTGCGTACATTGGACGGTGTGGTTCACCTACACAAAATGTAATGGATGTATGTGACTTCAACATGTGCTTCACATTTGTGATGGTCGGATGGAAAGGGAGTGCACATGACAACCGTCTTTTTAGCTTTGCGATGAATAACAGCAGGCAATGCTTCCCACATCCGCCTCAAAGTGTGTTGCCTTTTATTAATTTTGTGGATTTTTTCTTCAAGGGTTACTATTCATGTAAATAATGTCATGCAATTACTATTTGGTGGATGTCGGATATCCTTTACAGAGAGGGTATTTAAAGTCATATGCCGATNTGACAGCCGTCTTTTTAGCTTTGCGATGAATAACAGCAGGCAATGCTTCCCACATCCGCCTCAAAGTGTGTTACCTTTTATTAATTTTGTGGATTTTTTCTTCAAGGGTTACTATTAATGTAAATAATGTCATGCAAGTACTATTTGGTGGATGTCGGATATCCTTTACAGAGAGGGTATTTAAAGTCATATGCAGACACAAAATATCACATTTCTGATTTTGAGATGTCAAGTGGTGTCGCACGTGGTAGGAAAGAGATGTTCAACAAACGTCATTCTTCCTTACGCAGAGTAATCAAAAGGACTTTTAGAGTATGGAAGAAGAAACGAGTCATTCTTCGTGATATGCCAACATATCCTTTTAAAAAACATATACATATTGTTATGGCGACGATGACACTCCACAATTTCATTAGAAGGCACCCCTCTCGTTATGATGTGGACTTTGATATGGTTGATGTCGATGACATGCATATACCGCCTGAAGCATTTGAATTCCAAGTAGGGCAGTCCATACCAGATGAAGTAATGAATGCTAAAGATTTTAACAGNACATGCCAGTTTTTAAGGTTAGTCTATTCAGTTTGTTCTTCGCATTTCATAATTTAATTTACATTCTGTCGTTGAGATCACTAACAAATAATACAGAACTGCATTGGGGCAATTGACGGTACGCACGTCGATGCCCGACTTCCAAGTGATAAAAATGTTGCGTACATTGGGCGGTGTGGTTCACCTACACAAAATATAATGGTTGTATGTGACTTCAACATGTGTTTCACATTCCGGATGGGAAGGGAGTGCACATGACAACCATCTTTTTAGATTTGCGACGAATAACAACCGACAATGCTTCCCACATCCGCCTCAAGGTGTGTTACCTTTTATTAATTTTGCAGACTTTTTCTTCAAATAGTTACTATTAATGTAAATCATGTCGCAAGTACTATTTGATGGATGCTGGATATCCTTTACAGAAAGAGTATTTAAAGTCATATGCAGACACAAAATATCACATTCCTGATTTTGAGAGGTCAAGTGGTGTCGCACGTGGTAAGAAAGAGATGTTCAACAAACGTCAATCTTCCTTACGCGGGATAATCGAAATAACTTTTGGAGTATGGAAGAAGAAATAGGTCATTCTTCGTGATATGCTGACATATCCTTTTAAAAAACAGGTACATATTGTTGTGGCGACGATGACGCTCCACAATTTTATTAGAAGGCACCCCTCTCATTCTGATATGGACTTCGATATGGTTGACGTCGATGACATGCATATAACGTCTGAAGCATTTGAATTCCAGGTTGGGCAGTCCATACCAGATGAAGTAATGGATGATGAAGATTTTAACACCCAAGCTGGCGAAGGTGCAGATGAGATGATTGCTTTGAGGGAGTGCATAACAGATGCAATATGTGATTCCTGAGTTTATCTATTTTCTTTAATTAACATTCGAATCCTTTTATCAAATATTAAACTTTCTTTTGTTGGATGGAGTGCTTGTCTATTTCGTACTTTCAATGTACTTTTTATTAATGCTGGAGATGCAAATATTAGAGAATACTTTGATTGTCATTTCTCCTGTTGGATGGATCATGAAGATGCAAATATATATTTTCAGTACATTTTTTATGGTATCTCTAAATTCATCTATTGGCTGGGGGCTTTGAATGCCCACTAATGCTTTGAATACCTTCAGAGATGAAATAGCTTGAGTTATATCCCTCCTTTCATATAAACTTTCATAAATGTAAATACATAAGAATTGATGTACGGTATCCTGCTTAGAGTTGTTTTGTTCTTTTATGTAAAAGCAAATTATAACTCTAGTTTATGTTTGTCTTGTTTAGTAGATTAATGACAGCTTGACTATATGAAACAACTCAATTATTGAGTAGTTTTGAAATGCTATGGAGTATACATTTATGCATTTAGAATTATGGGCTGCAGATATATACTTTTATCTATGTTTTGGAATGCTTATTAAGGATCTGTTTTTAACAGCTTAAAGACCAGCAATTAAATGTTTTTCAAAGCTTAATGAGTATGTGTTATAGATGCTTTTAAGTGTTTAGTTCCATACAGATGGCAATATGAATGTTTGATTTTGGGGCTGTGGCAGTTATTTTCATACGGATTGGCATGATTGGTATTGAGCCAATGTGATTGGGTGAAGTTTTGGCTAGTGAATGTTATTTCCACCTGCAGAGCTGTGAAAGTGATATATTATACATGAATGTGCTTCCATATGAGGTATGTTCTAATTCATGTGCAAGTAGAGCAAACACTTCTGTTTGCATTATTTTTGGCATAGTTGGGGGAGCATTTACATAGAATAGCAATGTTGGAATGGTTTCTTTCCAATTCATAGTGTGGAGTTCCTATCCAGAGCATTTACATAAAATAGTAGCTCGAAAATATTCAGTTTCGAAAATGGCTCTTATATTTTGCTTACAGTTTTGGAAATAGAAAATGGCTCTTATATGTTACCAGTGAGAACGAGAACAGAAGACGTAGAGAACAGAAGACGTAGGACTTCTTCGAACGGAAGACAGAGGAGTTCTCTGAATGGAAGACGGAGGAGCGATCAGAATAAGGAGCAAAAAGCTAACACAAGACGGTGGAGACGGAGGATTGCCGAGGAGTGCTACGCACGGGATCGAGCCATTGCGAAATGAAATTAGGGCAGAGGAGACGGGCGCACGAGATCCAGACGACCGAAAGTAGGGCAGAGGAGACGAGAGGGGCATCAGGTCTTTTGACAGCATTAAACGTGGATCGCGGGTAGGACCCCGCGATCCGCGTATAATACAAAAATAAAAACGGAGTTTCAACAAACGTACGCTGGCTGGTCTTTCAAAACAGGCGGTGGTGTTTTTGAAAACGCCACCGCTCTAAATAAGCTGTCCCAAACGCAGCCTAAGTGTGAATTGTTACCTCTGCACCTGATGTTTCCTGAATATGAGCTGCGGGACTATCCTGATTTTCAGTTCGAACATTATCCGTTGTAGTATGGTCAGGTGAAGGGATCACAGGGGCAGACACCAACTTCTGTCTTGTGGTGATTCCCTCCTCAGGTTGGTTGTCATCAGATTTGCTGGGAGCGCGTTCAGGCACATAAGGTGCACTAATAGTGTGTTTCTGCTTTTGACTATTGGTTCTCAACCGTGGGTGCAATCTGAAATATTTCTCCTGCGGGTGTCCAAACATTTTGCAGTGCTTACAGTAGTATGGTTTTTTGTTCCATAATTATTTTTTGTCAATAACCAATGTGAGCAGATTCAAGCCAGACTTCTTCTACATCTGATAGTGTAATATCTCGTTCAATCAAAATCCATGCAATAGAGGGCCTTGAGAAATGAATTGTAGGTAAGTCTACCTGCAAACGTTTTCCAAAGATAGTCCCAATTGCATATAAGATAGGTAGGTCAAAGAAAAGAAGCTTGAGTTCAAGTAATGAGAACCAAATAGGTGCAATTGGAGGTTCTTGATTGGGATCAAAATTGGGAGTCCATTTGAGCAATTTCATTTGGTTGTCCTCAATTGTGATGAATTTCATTGAGAAAATCCTCGTGTAATCATCTTCTGTGCTCAGCTGTATCATAACATGCATTCCGTCGAAATGATCCACCTGACAATCCCCAACCAGTTTGAAATCTTCAAAAATCTTCCTGATGATCTCCATCTTATGGCAACCTAATTGAAACTTTCCAATTAGTGTAAATTTGTATTTTCCTGCACGAGTTGAAATTTTAGCTTCAGAAAAGAAAATTATTGGTTTGCCCGTCTTTTTCTCTATTTTTTTTTATGAGATTGCAATCGTCATTTCCTGCAACAGAATCATGGTAAATATGCGGGAATACCGCATTATCTGCGAGGTGAAAAGAGGAGTTGCGTTTGTGAACCACTGTAGCATAGGAGGGTTTGGCGGGGGTATCAGCGGCGTAGGAAAGCCCTGAGGTCATTATCACAGCCAGTGTCAACCTGCAGCACAGTGAGAAGCTACACGAGTGTTGAACGGCTCTATCGCAGATGGCAGAGGCAAAGCCGAGCAGACCGGGCGGCTCTGTCGCAGAGGAAACGCACGGGCAGTCGAGCGCACTGTAGCAAACGAGACGCAGTAGAAGCAAGAAGGTGTCGAGCAGCTCTGTCCCAGACGAGATATCTATATATATCTATGAAATTCCCTCATATACTCTAATATGATCATTTGGTTTTCCATCCTTCCATATTTTATACAGCTCCGCCTTAACATTCTTATTGTTGTCACGCCCAGCTAACCCAGCAAAGAATTCTTTTGCCAACCCTCAATCTATGCAGCATAGCAAGTCGTCTTGCCTGTTAAAAATTTTTCCTCTAATATTAATTCTCATAATAACTCCTAGGCTCCTCCCCAATTTCCTCATATGGGTTGTATTTGGCTCAGCTTGTTGACCACTTTTTTTTAGAAAGCGGAAAAAACAGTTTCAAAATGCGCTTGGCCACTTCAACGTTGAAAAAACACTTACCTGAAAAATTCTATTTTCTTCCATTTTCCGGCAGCTATTCAGAAGCAGTTTTCNAATTCTCATAATAACTCCTAGGCTCCTCCCCAATTTCCTCATATGGGTTGTATTTGGCTCAGCTTGTTGACCGCTTTTTTTTAGAAAGCGGAAAAAACAGTTTCAAAATGTGCTTGGCCACTTCAACGTTTAAAAAACACTTACCTGAAAAATTATATTTTCTTCCATTTTCCCGTAGCTATTCAGAAGCAGTTTTTCAGATGTGATCTGCCTTTTTTCATTTTTGGTGGAAACTGTTGATTTTAATATAATTTTAAATTGATAATTTTGTGTAAGTAATACACGTAGGTAAGAATTTTGACATAATGGAATAATGCCAATTTGGAAGACAAACTTTTTCGGATGTTTGATTGTATGGCAGCAAATGGCAAAGTATTTCGGTTCCTAACTCTGGAGTAATGCCTCCAAAACAAGAAGGAAAAGAAGATTAATCCAAAGATGAAGTGACCAAAATGATAAGCCATTTATATGATAATGGAGTTAAAGGTGCTAGTGAACAACATAAAGAAAAGAGCTCAGCACCCTAGATAAAACTTAGTTATTAATCATGTTGAAGATTTAAAAGATGTTTCACAATTAGCTAGCTTTGACATTACTAAATTTACTATACATAGATTTCTTATGACACTTGAATTGGAAAAACTAACTCAAATCCCTGAGATCTTCAAGAATGTTAAATTTTGTGACATCAATAAATATTTCATTTAAGACCAAAAAAAAAGGAAAGTTTCATGTACCCAATGATGGGAAATCTTAGTAGCGCAAAAGGTGAACACAGAGCACTACTCGGAGACAATCTACTACATGACTTTTTTATTATTATTATTGTTCCTACTTGTAATATCTACATTGTACACTATCGCAAGAAGTATGAAACGTCTTAATACTTATTGTTTTGTAGTAAGATTATGCAATTTATTATGTGTTTCTTTTTCATTTTCTCATTTTCTAATTTGTAACGTAGGCATTGAAGTCTACTTCATGAAGCTAAGTAACTTGTTATATTGTTATAAAGTTATTAAATGTTGATTTTTAGTTACTTTTTTTTTCTCTCATTTATAGTCAAGTAGTTTAAAAATGACTAGGTAGGATTGAAATCTTTTTAGTGATGATTCTCAAATGGATGCCGGTTTAGTTATTGATCATATGGGCCTTAGTCAAGTTAACAATTTATTAATAGCAACATGACCGATCCATGATGATTGTAAAGCTAAGAGGCCATGCATGACATCAATTCATAATGGGGTTAAGTGGATGGGTAAACTACTACAAAAACAGCCTATGAAATTTCATAATTTATTCTGAATAAGCTTAAGCTCCAAAATAGGCCCCCAAGTATTCATATGTGGCCAACTTAGTCTCAAAGTATCATATTTCTCCAATTTAATCCATCTACAATACAAAATTGATTTAGAATGATCCCTCGGGCGGGATAAATTTTATATATTTCTGGAAATCAATTTTGTATCATAATATTCTTTTGAATCAATTTTGTATATTCATGGGACTAAATTGGAGAAAAGTGCTATCTTATATAATCGAGAGACAACATTGGAGAAAAGTGATAATACTAAATTTGACAAACTTGACACTTTTATAGGGGAATATTATGAGATTTAATCTATTTAGAATATCACAAGAAATATTTATGGGTTTACTCAGTACACTTAGATCATCCATGGATTACACGATTCATAAAAAATGTTGCTAAAAAAATGTTGGTCATTATGTCATACACCATAGGATATAATGAGTCAATAACAATCACCTATGAATGCTTTCAACACTACAGAAATTTTCNTATATATATATATATATATATATATATATATATATATACACATGAAAAGCCCAAGGGCTGATTTTATTGAAATAGAAAAAGATACATAAATGTTGTATGAGAAGAGCCCAAAAGAGGCCTCCTACCATATGATACATGTACAGTAATACCCCAACAAAAAGATACAGATAAACTCAATAAAATGTAAAACAAATTTAAAACATGCAGAAAACAAGTAGCTAGGGTTGAGCCAATTTTGTCCTGCCTCTTCCTCTAGTTTTAGGAGCGGAACCAGATAACAAACTTTGAAGAGTCGTGTCATTGTCGGGAGTCACCAAAATATCATTCATTAAGTTTTCAAGTTGGAGCGAGACCCCAGCCTTCTTCTTCCGCCGAGAAGTATAAACCTGTCATTCTTCATCTGAAGACTGACTCATGTGATTCTCGATCTGATTTGATGTTAGTGCCGCAGTAGGAGGAAAGACAGTCGTTGTCACCGCGATAGGTTCCAGTGCATGTTAAGTGTGAATTGTTATCTCTGCACCTGATGCTTCCTGAATAGGAGCTGCGAGACTATTCTGATTTTAAATTCGAACATTATCCGTTATAGTATGGTCACCAAATTCTGTCTTGCGGTGATTCCCTCCTCAGGTTGGTTGTCATCAGATTTGCTAGGAGCGCGTTCAGACACATGAGGTGCACTAATAGTGTGTTTCTGTTTTTGACTATTGGTTCTCAACCGTGGGTGCAATCTGAAATATTTCTTCTGCGGGTGTCCAAACATCTCGCAGTGCTTGCAGTAGTATATTTTTTTGTTCCACAATTCTTTTTTTGCCAATAGCCATTGTGAGCAGATCCAAGTCAGACTTCTTCTACATCTGATAGTGTAATATCTCGTTCAATCAAAATCCTTGCAATAGAGGGTCTTAAGAAATGACTTGCAGTTAAGTCTACCTGCAAACGTTTTCCAAGAATAGTCCCAATTGCATATAAGATAGGTAGGTCAAATAAATTAAGCTTGAGTTCAGGTAAATGAGAATCAGATAGGTGCAATTGAAGGTTCTTGACTGAGATTAAAATTGGGGGTCCATTTGAGCAATTTCATATGTTTGCCCTCAATTGTGATGAATTTCTTTGAGAAAATCCTTGTGTAATCATCTTCTGTGCTCAGCTATATCATAACATGTCTTCCGTTGAAATGATCCACCTGACAATCCCCAACCAGTTTGAAATCTTCAAAAATCTTCCTGATGATCTCCATCTTATGGCAACCTAATTGGAACTTTCCAACAAATATAAATTTGTATTTTCCTGCACGAGTTGAAATTTCAGCTTCATAAAAGAAAATTATTGGTTTGTCCGCCTTTTTCTCTACTTTTTTTGATGAGAATGCAATAGTTATTTCCTGCAATAGAATCATGGTAAATCTGCGGGAATATCGCACTATCTACGAGGTGAAANTCATTGTAGGTTAAGTCATTGAGGGGATTTCACTGTTGATTTAATTAAGGAAACACGGGTCATNCATCAATGAGTTAATCAAACACTTTATACAAAATATAGACCAATCATGTACACGCTTATTCTACTACAACATTGTGTAATCAATGAGTTGAAGGCTTATGATCATGTAACTAAATATTTACGAACACGGAAAGTATATCCATAATAATTGTGTATATGTAGATTAATATGATCTTGATGAAGCATGTCAATAAACAATTCCAAAATGAATAAAGAGAATCTATAACTCCACAAACAAATTTTCATATTTGTGATGTTATATTCCAAATATAATAAATGCAACTTATATATGCCAATTTTGTCACCATTATATATCATGGCAATGTTAGATGAGTAACGGTAATAGATATATATGTGTGGCTAAGATTTAGATGTAATTACCATCAAGAAATTCGGCTTTAATCTCAATTAATGTAAAAGTAGAATTATCTGATGACAATTTGATGATTGGCCCAAGATAATAATCACCTTCCTTCATTTTGCATGCGATCGNTGATCTGCCTTTTTTCATTTTTGGTGGAAACTGTTGATTTTAATATAATTTTAAATTGATAATTTTGTGTAAGCAATACACGTAGGTAAGAATTTTGAAATAATGGAATAATGCCAATTTGGAAGACAAACTTGTCCAGATGTTTGATTGTATGGCAGCAAATGGCAAAGTATTTTGGTTCCTAACTCTGGAGTAATGCCTCCAAAACAAGAAGGAAAAGAAGATTAATCCAAAGATGAAGTGACCAAAATGATAAGCCATTTATATGATAATTGAGTTAAAGGTGCTAGTGAAGATGCTGAACAAATAGGTCAAGTGGCTAATCCATCTAACAACATAAAGAAAAGAGCTCAGCAATCTAGATAAAACTTAGTTATTAATCATGTTGAAGATTTAAAAGATGTTTCACAATTAGCTAGCTTTGACATTACTAAATTTACTATACATAGATTTCTTATGACACTTGAATTGGAAAAACTAATTCAAATCCCTGAGATCTTCAAGAATGTTAAATTTTATGACATCAATAAATATTTCATGTAAGACCAAAAAAAAAAGAGGAAAGTTTCATGTACCCAATGATGGGAAATCTTAGTAGCTCAAAAGGTGAACACGGAGCACTACTCGGAGACAATCTACTACATGACTTTTTTTTTTATTATTATTGTTCCTACTTGTAATATCTACATTGTACACTATCGCTAGAAGTATGAAACGTCTTAATACTTATTGTTTTGTAGTAAGATTACGCAATTTATTATGTATTTCTTTTTCATTTCTCATTTTCTAATTTGTAACGTAGGCATTGAAGTCTACTTCATGAAGCTAAGTAACTTGTTATATTGTTATAAAGTTATTAAATGTTGATTTTTAGTTATTTTTTTTTTCTCTCATTTATAGTCAAGTAGTTTAAATATGACTAGGTAGGATTGAAATCTTTTAGTGATGATTCTCAAATGGATGCCGGTTTAGTTATTGATCATATGGGCCTTAGTCAAGTTAACAATTTATTAATAGCAACATGACCGATCCATGATGATTGTAAAGCTAAGAGGCCATGCATGACATCAATTCATAATGGGGTTAAGTGGATGGGTAAACTACTACAAAAACAGCTTATGAAATTTCATAATTTATTCTGAATAAGCTAAATAGCCCCCGAGTATTCATATGTGGCCAACTTAGTCTCAAAGTATCATATTTCTCCAATTTAATCCATCTACAATACAAAATTGATTTAGAATGATCCCTCGGGCAGGATAAATTTTATATATTTCTGGATTAAATTGAAATCAATTTTGTATCATAATATTCTTTTGAATCAATTTTGTATAATCATGGGACTAAATTGGAGAAAAGTGCTATCTTATATAGTCGAGAGACAACAATTGACAAACTTGACACTTTTATAGGGGATTATTATGAGATTTAATCTATTTAGAATATCACAAGAAATATTTATGGGTTTACTCAGTACACTTAGATCATCCATGGATTACACGATTCATAAAAAATGTTGCTAAAAAAATGTTGGTCATTATGTCATACACCATAGGATATAATGAGTCAATAACAATCACCTATGAATGCTTTCAACACAATAGAAATTTTCAATAGATATTCTTTAGTATCCTTCAAACATTAATTTACATGGTAATAGATATGATAAGAAAAAGTTGATTATAGTAGATGAAAAAGGTTAAAACTCAAAATTTTATGATTACATGTGATTTCAGCACATGCTTCACATTAGTTGCACCAAGATATGAGAGTTCAACATTTGATGCTCCCACTTTCCAACATGTTATTATGAACCATGAATAAAATTTCACCGTCTCTCACTACCCAGACAGTACAAGTTTAATAAATTGAAAAAAAATTCAATTTTTATATTTATATTTATATGCTCAACTTTTATTATTTTATTTCAACAAGAAATACTTAATTGATATTAATTGCCCTTTACAAAATGGAACTCTTAAAATTTATTTAAACAAAAGATATTATTTATCAAGTTTGCACAAGGTGCTCGGTCAACACAAGCTCAATTAAGAGTATTTAGCCAGAGACATTCATCATTTTAAAGAATAATAAAACACGCATAAAGAACGAAAAAGGGGTATTCTAAGGGATATAACATATTACTTCGAAAACAAGACTACTTGTTGCCATAATGGAAGTACACATATAAAAGCATCCACAACTATTAACCTTGATTTATAAGCAGAGAGATGCTGATGAAAATTTTATCCACGGTAACGAACAAGAGTACAAAGTGGGGCAACACGTGTATTAAAACTTAATTATTCATATAAATACTATTTTTTAAGTCATCATTACTTTTTAATCCTAATAAACTACTTCCAATCATCATTTTATTTTATTTTCTAGATTGCAAATACATAACTGATATGTAGGCCCAACACACATCACTATGCTCCAACTTCAAATGATAATAACTATTGGTATCACAATTTATATTACTAGATTTTAGTTGAGAAGTATATTTTATCTGTGCAGTTGAATTATAATATGTCTCTGAACTTTTGAAAATATTATTATGAAATCAACAAATTAGTTCCAAATATGTGACATTGGAGTTTTTTTTTAATTATTTTATTCTTTTATGTTGAAACAAAGATAGAAGTCAGTCTAACAAAAAATTATTAAATTATTGGGAAGTTACATACCACACAATTCTTATGTATTTACATATATCACATCTAAAGCTTGATATTTTCATTTATAACAAAAGAGAATTGTGTGGTATGTAAAGCAGTCTAACCATTTTTTTGAATTAAAGCAACAAAAGAGAATTTATTATGTTAAAACAAAAAGATGTGATCCTCAATCATGCTAGTGTAAACTTCATCAATCATTGGGGAATATAGATGCTAAACTAAAAGCCATATCAACAATCAGCTACTATTGCTCAACAAAAGGAAATGAATCTACCAATCTGACACAAGATGCCATCAACAAATTAACTATCCCAATAGATTAAAAAATAATGCATAAGAATCAAGTTTGTTTGAAATTTTAACAAGGAAAAGTCCAGGCATTTAGCACATAAATAAGTAATCTAATTGCATCTTCAATTTTTCCTCTATACTCATGTAATGATGGAATCAGAAAAGATCTCACGATGTTGCCGCCATCAGCAAAACATTAATTCAAAGGCTATAATCCTAAATAAATATTTCGGGGGAAATAAACTCTTTAAAACTGATTCCTATAAAGATTTAACTAATGAAACTAAAAAGGTAGAATACAAGAGAGAGAGGTTAGAGGAAAGGGGTGGCAACTAGTTTCTTAGCCTTCAATTTCTAGGTGACTCGAAAGATTAAGCAATCACTGTGTGCAACCCTACACTTTCAAACATCACAAGAATTCCCAGGTAAACATATTCCCTACCAATAAGGGGATAAAAATGACAATGATGTTGACCTTTTTGCCACCTAAAAATCCATAGGATGGGATTTATTATGACGTAGAAAAGGTTAAAAGTCAAGACCTTGGAAACAACTTCCAAAGCCTTCTCAGCCTAACTGATACTCAAATGTGACAATGAAAATGATGATAAATAGGTATATGCCCATGTTTATTAAACATTTGATTGGCATGAAGGAAATAAACATCTAAAACAAAACAAACTTAACATTTAAACTTAGTTAACCATTTAATTGAAAATCTATGTATTAAACCGAGGGAAATGATAGAAGTTATAAAGAGTGGGTGATCATCAGGTATCCGGGTGTTACAATGGTTACATATAAGAAATGAAGTGTAACAAGAAATTGAATTATAATAGGATAGTTATTTAATCAGATATATATAAATATATATAATACAAGGAAGCAGACCCAGAGGGTGCAATTTCTTTGACCCTAAAAGACAATCAACAAGCCATATACAATAAGCTTCAATTTTCAATTCAAAAGGAGAATTTACATCCGCTACAAAATTATCATAAGTTAAATTTTACATATAAATTCAAATACTTTCCTTGGGAGCTTAACAAAGAATTTCCTCAGTTTGGCTCATAACATCTTAATATATTTCCTTGCAATTTCTTTTTCAGATAAAATCATGTTGCAAGATGCTGACCTCATTTTGAGGTTATTTCTCCTCTACTTAGATTATAGGATCTAGCTCTAAGACTGCCTATCGACTATCTTAGAGGACTAGAGTTGGGACCTAACCTTTTTAGAAATTTGAATCACTTCCCGATTCTCTTGTGGTGTCTCGCTTGGGTGGTCTCAAACCATCATCAATTGGTCGAGTGGTTAAGGACCAACATGTGAGAAATCAAAAAGAGTTCCCAATAGAATCTCAAGCCCTAGGGAAACCCTTGTAAGACTTTATCAACACACTCACACACACAAAATACACAAAATCCACTAAGTTGTGCAAAGTCGAACTAAAATTGAACGTAAACAGAGTGAAAAATGTGAATTTGTTTGAACAACCCCGGATGACAAAACAGACTACATCGGCGCGTTCGGAGTGTCAATTTTACCCAGAGAGGATACCCACTTTGTTAGGGCTCCGAGCACAAATAAATTGCACGTTAATTAATATACTTAAATAATATAATATAACAAAATAAAACAAAATAATAAAAATAAAAGAAATCTTTATTTTAAACCTTATTTCACCTAAACAACGCTAGCCTCTCCTTCCTTCTTCTCAGTCGCGGCTCGATCAAAGCCTGGCTCGCCCCCCTCGTGCCCTAGCTCTCGCGATCGGTCGCACTCGAGGCCGCCCGAGCGAAACCCTAGCTTTCGCGCTCCTCTCCCATTCGCGACCCAGACGCGCCTAGCCCCCTTAAGCCCCGCTCGACCTCCTTCTTGAGGTTGCCGCTTCTCTCCCTCCCTAAATGCTCCTGTTGCCTGATTCAACCACCTTAGGGCTGGTAGGTGGTGGTGGCATCCTTTCTTACCTATAAAATCCTNGCTCGCCAATCGCGAGTTGCCTGATGTCTGACTCTTCTCCTTCTCGAGGTTGCCGCTTCTCTCCATCCCTAAATGCTCCTGTTGCCTGATTCGACTACCTTAGGGCTGGTAGGTGGTGGTGGCTTCCTTTCTTACCTATAAAATCCCTACCTAGGGTAGGATTTTTGGTGGTTGAAAATTGGGAGAGGAGGAAGTGCTGCTAAAATTCTGNATCCTTACCTAGGGTAGGATTTTTGGTGGTTGAAAATTGGGAGAGGAGGAAGTGCTGCTAAAATTCTGTCTCACTTGATATACTTAATTGTTTGCTCGGTATTCTTGCTTGGTGGCTCAATATTCCCGTGTGATTACATATTTGGCTACCGAGGTATTACATTCTTGCTGGTTTGCTCATTTTCTTGCTTGACCGACCAATATTCTTGCTTAATTATGCAACAGTCTTGGTGGTTTGCGATTTCCTGGCTTGTTTGTTCGATACTCTTGGGGATTACTTGTTTTATTGCTTGTATGCTTGCCCGACTGTCTTTGATTTGGTCTTAATAGTTCTCTTGACTAAAAAAAAAAAGAGAGAAAATATATTATAAGATGCATGAATTATTATTTGATCTGGCAGTCTATTCCTTCAGAGGAATATTTCAGATTCGTGGGAGATAATATTTTATCTTTTAAATTTTCTAAAGCTATTTAACACTTTTTTTGTTGAAACTGGAAACCCAANGATTTCCTGGCTTGTTTGTTCGATACTCTTGGGGATTACTTGTTTTATTGCTTGTATGCTTGCCCGACTGTCCTTGATTTGGTCTTAATAGTTCTCTTGAATAAAAAAAAAAGGAGAGAAAATATATTATAAGATGCATGAATTATTCTTTGATCTGGCAGTCTATTTCTTCAGAGGAATATTTCAGATTCGTGGGAGATAATATTTTATCTTTTAAATTTTCTAAAGCTATTTAACATTTTTTTTGTTGAAACTGGAAACCCAGNTTTTTGTTGAAACTGGAAACCCAAAAGTATCGAGAATCATCAAAGATGTTGAAAACCTGCATTCATTTTTTTTAGTGGAAGAAATGATAAAGGATTTTCTGAAATACTTACTGAAATTTTAAAAGGCATCAAGAAGCATTCGTTTGTCTGAGGCTATTAAAAATTTGAAACATCTTTGATATTTGAATCTTATTGTAAATCTCACTTGAATTTCAAGATCATTAAACAGTTTTTATCATTTGCGGTTCATAATCTATAAAAATGTGGTTTGGGGGATCATGCTCTGNATTTGAAACATCTTTGATATTTGAATCTTATTGTAAATCTCACTTGAATTTCAAGATCATTAAGCAGTTTTTGTCATTTGCGGTTCATAATCTATAAAAATGTGGCTGGGGGATTGTGCTCTAATGATTTCTTGTCTGGCGATGTTAATCTTTCTAATCCGCGGCGCTTGGTATTGCCCTCCGAATATATTTTTGGATATACCTCTTCACTTAGTTTTTAATCTCCTGCTCTAGTCCACCCTTTTGAGCATGCTTTCTGGTTAATGTGGAGATGGATTTTTTTTAGATCATTTGTATATATGCAACATCATTCTTATGCATTTACATATTTAACACCNCCCTCCGAATATATTTTTGGATATACCTCTTCACTTAGTTTTTAATCTCCTGCTCTAGTCCACCCTTTTGAGAATGCTTTCTGGTTAATGTGGAGATGGATTTTTTTTAGATCATTTGTATATATGCAACATCATGCTTATGCATTTACATATTTAACATCTGAGCTGCAGTTTTATATATATGCCATGTTGCCTATACTTGATAGGTGTATTCCACTTTGTCAAGTCAAAATAAGAGTACTTCTGATGCAAGCTAAAGACTTGGGTGGTGCCCATGTGAGCATTAGCCATATAAATACAAAAGAATCAAGTTGTCTTTCCTTATAAAAGCTTGAAAGTTTTGAAAATTTGAGAATTTGGGTGTTTTATTTGTAAAAATCTGAAAGTATTGGGTGGCTTATTTGTGAAAATCTGAAAATGTTATGTGCCTCATTTGCAAAATCTAGAAAATGTGGGTTTTGTATTTGCAAAATTTGAAATATTTGGGTTGTGTATTTGCAAAATCTGAAACATTTGGGTGACGTATTTGCAAAATTTGAAACATTTAGGTGGCAAATTTGCAAAATCTGAAAACTTTGGGAGCTTGCCTTTTCTCTCTACTTGCTCCTTAGTTAAATAATTTTAAAGCATGATTAAGTTCACATTCTAGTTTACATTTTGGCAAAGTTTGGAAAGTTGTGAGGCCTCACTTTTACAAAAATCTGAAAGTTTACATGCTACATTTGCAAAGCTCGGAAAGTTTATAAATGCTTTGGTGCTATACTCGTGTGAAAATCTGAGATGTTGCATATTCTCTTCGCAAATGTTTATGACTTTGGTGCTTTACATTTGCAAAAGTTGAAACTTCTCATATTCAATTTGAAAGGTTTGGAAGGTGACAATGTTTTACTTCTATAAACTTTAAGAGTTTTATTTGAAAACTTAGGAAAGTCTCAATACTTTACATTTGCAAAACCTGAAAGCTTTAAACATTTGAAAATTTTGGAAGTCTCTCCGAGTTATTTTTATTTTTTAAGGTTTGAAAGTCTTTGGAGCCTTTTAAAAACATATTTTGTGGGTTGAATTGGCTTCAGTTTAGAGCTTAAAAACACGTCTTTTAGGCTGATTCGGATTGCAATTTTGCCCTGTTTAATAGGAGTTTTGTTGGTTGTTTTTAAAGATGTATTTGGCACTGATCTGGGCTGCTGTTTTTGCCGTCTTAGTGATATGTTTGGGTTACATTTTGAGGCTTTTATAAATCGATTTAGGCACTTTTAAGTGTTAATTTTTTGGAGGCTTTCAAGCACCTTTTGGGACTGATTCGATCAAAACTTCTTTAGGCCGATTCACTTACGGTTTTGCCCCTTGCTTTGTTGATTTTTTTAGAAGTAGGTTGGTCTCCTTCTCTGTTGATTTGTTTTATAACAGTTAAGTTAAAAATGAAAATTTTTTATTTAATTATTTTCAGGATTAATTTACGGTTTTAAAAAAATAAAAAGAAATGGGAGGGAATTAAAAAAATGATATTTAATCTGTTGAGATGATTGAAACCTAAAGGGAAAATAAGCTAGCAAATCATTCACCATTTCTTTTACATAAAAAGAATTAAATTACAATTGTGAAAATTATTGATAATTGGGAGAAAGTAAGAGCTTAAACGATTTAAGAGTTAGTGCATGAATTAAAAGATTAATAAGCTATCAATTAGGACCTCTAAGCATTGAATAAACTTAAGCCCAATTGTTTTAATTATGATTGAAGCAGGTTTCACGAACATTTTTGCCAAAATTATAGGTTTACCCCTAGGTCTTAATAGCTTGATAGTGAGATAAGTTTGATCTAAAGATGCTTGAGAATTAGTTGGAAAACACTTAATTGAAAACAAACACTTCAGACTCAAGTTAAAGTGTAGGCTTCCTAGATTTTAGGAGCACACCCTAGCTGAGAGTCCCTCTACCTAATTTTCAAATGGAACACTGAAGCTAGACACCTAACCCTAATTTATAAGTTAGTTAAAGCAATAGACAAGGTATGCACTAGACTGTGGTTCATGATTGATTTAATTAAATCAAATAATGAAATTCTCTTCATAACTTGACCTAAAATTAAACCAATGCTCTGGGATTTGAGCTTGAATTTTACATTTAAATCATCCTGACAATTGTGGACATTCCCAACAACACATATAAATTATCTACCCTTGGCCTTTTATACGTGACATTGTATTTTGTTTGATTTGTTTGTATTTTTTTCTACGATTTGTTTCGAGTCTCTATGGGTCGATTTCAGTTTTCCTCAGGGCTTTTCATGTGCTACTTCGTTGTTTATTCTGTTATACATAAACACATGCTTGTCCTGTTAGCTAAATTTTTTTACTATACTTTTATCTTTTATTCAGTTATACATAAACACATGTTTGTCCCGTTAGCTAAATTTCCTTACTATATTTTTATCTGTAACGTTGATCTCATTTATAGGTACAATGATAACGAGAAATTAAAGTATCCAAAGTTTACAGTACATTTATAATACTTTATTGCATCTTCTTTATTGCTCATTACAATGTCTTTCCTTTATACTGCTTTTATTTATCGCGTCTTATACTGTTTCCATTTACTGTTCTTCCTTATAACATAGTTTGTTTATGCATGCTCTAAGTTAACTACAAAACCTTTAGGAAAAGCCTGGTTTAGGAGATATAAAACAGTAAGTCACCAAATAACAATATTGCACACTCACATATAAGAAACTAAACCTGAAACTGCTAATACATGGAGTATGAAGCAACCCTTCGTGGGCAGCACGACCATGATGTAGCAGACAAAGGATGAGGATCTACAGCAGTACAAGTCTACGACAATTAAACATTTTCCTTAGTTTAAATAACAACCCATAAAACTTTGAGATAGTTTGCATAGCGCAACGTGAATCCTCACATATTATTTTTAGACTTTTGCACAACTCTGTTGTGCAATTATAAATCCTAATACTTTTAGGATTCTGGGGTTACCGTACGGTACGACATAAATCCTCCTATTTTCCTAGGCTATTTGCACAATCAGATATCGTGTAAATGTCAGTCCTAAATTTAAAATAAATTGCAGGATTAAACATTGAATAATATTATTTCAAAGACATAAAACCAAACAATAGGATAGTTGGGAGGTCATCGGGGTTTTCCTTAGATTCGTGATATCCACTACTCTTCATTCTTTTGAATTCCTTAAAATAATTGTTCCTATTTGAACCACTCCAATTTAATTTTCTCGCGTACAATCTTGGAAACCCAAACTTTAAAATCTTGAAGGTAGAACCACTGATATTAATCGAGAGTCTTCTTAAGTGATTCCGATCATTTAAGATGAATTTAACTATAGGGGCTTGTCTCTACAGGAAACTTGGAACGCAAGAAAAATAAACCCTATCAAATCCTTATATTAGGTAGGAGAACTTGTCGGTCATACATAAAAGGTTTCGCAAAGCAAACGGATGTCACAGAATTCTTTTGTTTGGGCGGTTGAGCCTATTACAAGTAATATGTTTATTCTTCGAGATGGTGTATTACTTGTGGTATCGAGTTCAGCCATCTAAACTATTCAATATGTGAGACTCTTTTGGTCTCATATATTTTCAAAATTAAAATATTACTTTCAAAAATAAAAAAAAATCACATATTTATATTAAAATTATTTTCATATTTACACAAAACAATCATTTTCCAAAATAACGGCCGACACTAGAGAATGAAAACGGATCTCTATATAAATTACCTAAAAAATTTAAAATCCTACGGGTACAAACAATTTTTTTTTTTGGAAAAACTCAGTTTCTCAAAAGTACTTTTAGCAAAAATTATTAGTAACACGATCATTGTATATGGCTTGAAGCTTGTCTTTTAGAGCCAAATACAATAAGGTAAGATTAGAGAAAAATGTACCAACCACACTCTAAGAAACAATAATGTTGAAGTACCAAATATTTTTTAAAGAAAAATTCAGCTTGTCAAAAGTACTTTGAACAGAGGTTCTTAACAATAATATCAAAACAGTACAATACAATAAGGTAAGATTAGAGAAACATGTGTCAACTGCACTCTAAGAATCAATCATGTTGAAGTGCCAAATATTCAAACAATAGCTGTATGCAGCAACACAAATAGTAAATCAATAAATTTAAGTGGTTCACAAACATGTTTTAAAAACCTTTATCAAAAGGTCTTCTTGCGAACACACATGACATGCTCAGTAAGATATTATTTGGTATGCATTCAAGAGATATAAAATTCTTGAGGATAGAAATTGGAAAAACCAATAGAAAAAGAAATTATAATACTTTGACATTGTCTTCATACCTGAAAGTCATTGAAAGCAACATGAAGGTTTGAATCAATATTAGTTCCAGTAGATGGATTCATTTGTTGAGAGAACAAATCTAATTTATCAATGGTGAANGGTTTGAATCAATATTAGTTCCAGTAGATGGATTCATTTGTTGAGAGAACAAATCTAATTTATCAATGGTGAGACCTTCCAAGCCTTCAACAAGCTTTGATGTAAGATGCTCTAAGGGGCGCAAACACAAAGATATAACCCTTCTATACGTTTCGCCTGTCTCTTCAAAGAAAGCAGCTCGCCGCCATGGTTCAACATTATTTTCAGATACCATGCATAAATCAAGATATGCAAGATATTTTAAAAGAGTTTTAGGGCTGCTTTGTTCCAAAGCTTCAAGCAACCCTTCACTTGGATTTGTTTCTGCAGCAGCTGATCCTCGGGATGGTGCAAAATGGCATCTTCTTGTATGCACAACCTTCAATAAATTTGAAAATGTCTTATTTTGAATATATGTGATTATAAGAATCCCTCTATTATTCCAATTGAATCAAAATGAAAAGTAGTCAAATANAATGTCTTATTTTGAATATATGTGATTATAAGAATCCCTCTATTATTCCAAGTGAATCAAAATGAAAAGTAGTCAAATTTTGTCATAAATGCTTTATCTTACCTGAAGTAAGTGAGTACTTAGCTCCCAAGTGAAAGAAACAACAGAAACTCCAGCATATAAAATAACCAGGTGACCGATAAATGTTCCAATTGATTTCCTGGTCTTAAACTGGTCTGGAAGTAAGAGCATCACTAGCAATGAAGGAAATAATGCCAGAGTTGATAGTTTCAGGGCTTCCCTAAGAGATGAATAAAGACCCATTTTAAAGCTGTAGAAAAATGGACGCTGCAGAATAAAACAGCAGCCTTTAATGAACAGAAAATTATCAAAACAAGCACAATGACAAGTGTAATATAAGAGGAAAGTAAAATTCAAGAGCTAGAATCAGGCATGGTTAAAAGATTAAGAAAAGTATCATATCTCTAAAATACCAAAAAAAACGCCATATAATGGAAGGGTGTCAAGCAATTGCTAAGTAACACAGATTGTTTGTGAAAGTTATGATATACAGTTTTCTGTTTTTTTATTGTTATTATTATTATTAGAACAGGAGACACAAAGGGGTAAAAACAAAGAAAAATAACATGCACAAAACTTGAGCACGTAATAGTATTGGATGCTAAAATAAGAATCCTATCAAAGTAATTTTCATACCATGCGGCTTAATGGAAAGCAATTGCATTAATCAAAGATAAGACTTTCCAAATCAAGATTGAGATTACATAAAATACCTTAATATGTAAAAGGGAAGCACAAAAAAAAAAAAAAAAACACAAAATTTATACTTTCACAGTGATCACCAAGTTCCCAAATATGACATGAATAGAAGAATCGAAAATAGCCTCGGTGCATGTAGAATAGCCAGAACATCCAAACTTACGCAACAGCACAAAACTTTAGCAAGTGAATGAAAATTTCTCCACAATTGCCAATTTTAGTATCCCCTGGTTTCAGTTATTCCGATTAAAATGAGCTCTAGTTGAAAAATAAATCAAAGAAATAACTAATTATCCTCAGTAAAAGCCGTGAACTAGGAACTATCTAATTAAATAACTAACCACAAAAGAACNGAAGGTCAGAATTGGGAACGGTGATTATATTGAAGTCAAAGGAAAGGGCACGGTAGCCATTGCAAGCTGTTCAGGAACCAAATTGATCACTGATGTTCTCTATGTACCAGACATTGATCATAACTTGCTCAGTGTGGGTCAGTTGATAGAGAAGGGATTCAAAGTAATGTTCATGAAGAATGTTTGTGTGATAGAGGATGCTACAGGCCAAAATATGTTTGAAATCAAGATGGCAGTGAGGAGTTTTTTACTCAATCCAATGCAGGAGGAGCAATCAACCTTTCTAATCAAAGAAAGTCTCTCAATGATATGGCACAAGAGACTCAGGCAGTATCATTATCAAGGATTATTACAGATGAAGTCAAAAGGAATGGAAACTGGGCTTCCGGAGCTCAATGATCATATACTATCCTGTAAGGCTTGTCAATTTGGAAAGCAAAACAGGAAGTCCTTTCCAAAATCAGCATGGAGAGTCACTCATAAGCTGCAGTTAGTTCACATAGATGTTTGTGGACCATAGAGAACTCCCTCATTAGCAGGTAGTAGATATTATATTGTGTTCATTGATGATTTCACTCGAATATGTTGGATTTTTTTCTTAAAATCTAAATCAGAAGTGGCTGGAGTATTTTTGAAGTTCAAAAAATTTGTGGAAAATCAAAGTGGCAATCAAATTCAAATATTGAGGTCTGACAATGGCAAGGAGTATACGTANCCAGGCATCTTTATTGGCTATAACACTGTTTCAAAAGCTTATAAAATTTTTCAACCACAAACTGGAAAAATTATTATAAGCAGAGATGTTCACTTTATGGAAGATGAAGAATTGAATTGGGATAAGTCAAAGGAAATCAACCAAATCGTAACTGATCCGCAGCCCGAACTTCCCACTTCAAGCTTGAATGAAGGTGAAAATTGGCAGAATGAACTGGAGGAAGATGCTCCTGTAAGAGGTACTAGATTACTTACTGACATTTATGCAAAATGCAACATAGCTGTATGTGAACCTGCAANACTTGCAATTGCAATTTATCTATCATATTCAGTGAAAATATTGAATGGCATGATACTATCAATTTTATTTTTTTTATTATTAATATTTATTATAGATCAAAAATTTGATTGCATGAATCTCGAGAAAATTCAACGGGGCTCATTTATGAACAACAAATGATTCCATCCAGATAATCAAAAGACGGAAACACAAAGTGTCATTTTCTTCAGTTGGAACTATTAAAAAATTGAATAGAAGCATAGCTGAACGAAAGCATAGAAGACACCTAATCTGAGGGATAGTCCTTCGTAACCAGCTCTTTCAACAGATTCCAGTACTCTTCACAAAGAGATCAAAGGACTCCCTACATAATACCTTTCTAATCCTATGAAGAAAGCTCCTTGACCAAAGAGAGTTATTCGTCAGATTACGGTGATAAACCGTTTGTTTAACGGTCAAAGTTCACTCTAACGACCAGAGGGATTCTATTGAGGATTCTCTTGAGAGGCCCAATGAAAGACGTTTTAGCAGATCGAATGATTCTAAGATGACCGATGGACAATGCCAACAGGTCATCAATTGCCCCTCTTCAAACAATTAAAAATATGAAAAAATGCCAACGTCAATTTTTGATATTAAAGTGTCCCAAAATCAGTTACAAATATAAAAATTGTAATAATGACTTGTAATGTTCCTATTAAAATAGAAATAAACATATAATTTTGTTAGATACCCTAGTAACATATAAATAAGGAATCATTTCTCCAATAGAGGACTCTTGAATTTACACTCTAGAAACTTGTGTTGCCGTGCACTCTAATTCTTTTCTCCCTATTTGTTCCTCTCATTCGTCCAATGCTCTATACCTTAAGTGTGATCCACATGACATATTTGGATTCAACATCCTAAAATGTGTGGTAGGCATGGAATCATGTTATCAACAAGAAGACGAGCACACCACGGAGAATGAAATCTTCAGAAAGAAACCTCAAACATGGAGTACATGTGAGAATTTGTGCAATAGCAAATTCAAGAAGTTTGAGATCAAATGGGAACACAAAACCCAAACTCGTTGACTCGCATACTACAAGAATTGACTCGCATACTACTCGGGGGAAGAGCACTACAAGAACTTAACCCTTGATAAGAACCTAAAACCCAAACCCGTTGAACGACTAAGGGGCAGAAAGAATTAAAGAATCCCAATATCCGGATAGTGTTAAGTCTACATCGAGGGTTTAACATTAAGTCAAAAATACCATAAGGTTTACCGTCAGTTGGAGAATGCGTTCTCTTGACAAATCTCTAATGTTTAGCCCATGAAGAAGTTCAAATTTCCATCTTTGGAATCCTACAAGACTCGGAGATATCTGCTGACCTCACAGCTTCCTTTGAGCCAGTCGTTTGGCTTCTCAAAATTTCTTTTGCACTAAAGTGTCGGTTATTCTACACCAAGCTGAGGAATTGGGCCCTCATGTGGCTTAATGGCCTCTTAATAGGAGTTATCACCTTTCTCTGGTGAATTTAAGAAGATGTTCATGGCGCAGCTCGCTACTGCCTAGAGGCATTGTAAGAACTCACAGGCCTTATGACATGTCAAGCAAGGGCCGAATGAGAGCCTGCAAGCGTATATCACTCAGTTTAACAAAGAAATACTAGATGTGCCGAATTTAGAGTCTACGGTAGCACAAGTCGCCCTGACACAGAGATTGAGGAGTGAACAATTCAAGTATTTTCTAGGTTAATGACAACCCAATAGCCTGGTTGAAATCTTGGAGTTTGTCAACCACCACATCATGTGCAGGGGAGTATGTTCACCCACCTTACCAGTAAGGCAAAAAATCTAATTGTCACTCACAGAAGAGGGCCTCGCGTAATGATGAGTGGAGGCCGAAGAATGGTCCACAACCTGAATTTGAAGACGGTTGATCGCTTTGTTACAAAAGAGAGGTTAACAAAAACTACAAAAGAGGACAGAAATGCCGAATAACCAATTGTCGGGTGATCAAGAAACGCTGAAACCCACTCAATTGAGGGTTTCAATGATGGAGTTGGTGGAGGTCATACAAGATAATAAGTAATTCAAAAAGGCTCCACCAATCAGAACCATAGTTTTTTTTTCATTATATAAATAAATTATGCAAATATCACAAGGCTATGGTCACAACACAAAAGCATGCAGACACCCCTAAATCTTGGTTGAAGAGTTGATTAAGGCTGGGAAATTCAAAAGTCCATAACCCTAAAGACACCAACTAAAGAGAGGGGAAAGCCCTAAAAAAAGAGGGCTCGAATGAGCCTATCTAAGACAATGCTATCTACATTGTGAGAATAGTACCAGCCATCGTGAGAGGAGAGTTGGTTTGACAAGTCGGTCACAAGAGGCTTTGAATGGGGTAAATATGTGCCTCTACTTTTGCTCTAAAGCAAAAGCCTCATCCCCTGATTATTTTTACTGATGTGGATTTAGCCCCAAAGTTTAATTTCTACAATGATGCTTTAGTGGTCATCATGATGATTAAACTACCATATGAGTAATATTTTGGTTGACACTGACAGTTCAAGCAACATCCTATTCAAGTCAACTTTTAATAAAATGCACCTATTAGTCAACTGATTGGTGTTACTGACCACCCCACTCTATGGGGTTCTCTGGCAAATGAAATGAATCGATGGGAATAATCGGGCTATTAGCCACCTGAGGGAAGATGATCGCCAATTCACCAACATGGAAGACTTATTAGTGGTTTACGCGCCACCCACTTATAATGCAATCTTTGGTTGTCGACTTCTCAACAAATGAAGAGCCATGATCTCCGCCTACCGCATCACTGTAAAAGTTTCCATGCAACTGAGAGAGGGTTACCATTCAGGGCAATTTAGGGCAGTCTAGGACATGCTACCCCCGGGCAGCCGATAATGAGGAACAAGAGTTGTATGACATCAAGAACCAGTGAGAGGGTAGTCTCAAGATTACGAAACCACTACCCAGATTCCCATTCCACACAAGGAATGGGTCAATTTTTTCCTAATCAGTGAAAATTGTGATGCATATCACAGAGACTTGTTGATCTATGAACATCATGATGTTTTTTACTTGGTCAATTAATTAAATGACAGGTATCTCAATCAACGTAGCATGCCGCCACCTCAATGTTAATCCAGTCACCTGACCAATGAAGTAAAAGGTGAGAACATCGTTCATGACTTTGGTAAGGTCGATCTACAAAGAAGTGCAGAAGCTAATGGAGCATGGGCTACATTTAAGATGTGGAGTACCCAACCCGGGTCTTCAATGTGGTCATGGTCTACAAGTAAACTAACTAATAGAGAATGTACGTGGACTTCAAAAACTTGAATTATGTCTGTCTTAAAAATAGCTACACCTTATCGAGGATCAAGGCTATCGTAGATTCAATAGTAGGACATTTAATAATGAGCTTCCTGGTTGCTTTCTCCAGCTACCATCAAAATGAAATTGAATTCGCCCAATGTGGAGAAGAAGATATTTATTAAGAGTGAAGGTCTTTATTGTTATAATGTAATGCATTTTGGGCTAAAGAACGTTGTGGCTACCTACTAGCATTTAATGGATTTAGTCTTTTGAAGAAAAAAGAAAAAAACTATTGAAATCTATGTGATGATGTTCTAGTTAAATTTGGTTGACCAAACAATATATAAAAAATCTAAAAGAAATAATTCAAATGCTTAGAAAGTATAACACAAAACTCAATCCACTAAAATGTACGTTTAGAACCTAGACCGAAAAATTTCTCAGATGTCTCTTAAAGCTCAAAGGTATAAAGGCCAACCCGAGAAAGTACAAGCGCTACTAAATAAGCCTTCTCCCTAAAATACTAAGGAGGTGTAAAATTTGATTTGTCGCATAACAACACTCAATTGATTTATCTCAAAGTCGGGTGACACATGTGTAATATTCTTCAAAATCAAAACACTAAGGAAAACTAAGAGCTATGAATGGTCAACCAGAAGCAACTTTCTCTATATTTGGGAGTTAGGCCTGAAGCCATCAATTCGACCGTGTTCCATAAGGATTATTCTGAATCTACTACACCAGTTAGGTTCTCAGAGGCACTGAGGTCACGTACCCTATCATGAAAAAGCTAATATTTGCTCTAATTATCTCTGCTCGTAGGCTCCAACCATTTTTCCAGATGCATCTAATCAGGTTCATCACCGACCATCCTCTTAAATATATGCTCACTCTACCAGAACAATTTGGTCAAATCTTGAAGTGGGTTATGGAACTCAATGAATATTACATCACCTACATTCCTCAAACAATAATTAAAGCTCAAGTTGTAGCAGACTTCTCCAAAAAAAAAAAATTGAGCAAAGAAGCTAACACTCACGGCCAAACCTGGACCTTGCACATTGATGGCGCCTATAGTCAAGCGAGAGCAAGAGTCGGACTTGCTTTAAGTAGTCTAATTGGAAAGTATCTTTATCATTTTGTAGTTCTCGAGTTTGAAGACACCAACAACCAGAAAAAAATATGAAGCACTAACAATCGCTCTACATATAGCTTATGAAATGAGTGTTTGAAATCTACTTGTGAAGTCAGACTCGAAACTGGTCGTGAATCAAGTCAAAAAAGAATTTGAGGTAAAAAAACAAAATGATGGCTAAATACGTGAGCATAAACGTAGAGATATGAATGTTTGTTGACTTTAGGAGACATGTTGGTTGGAAAGAAAATCACGTGTTTGACCTTCTATATAAGTGCATTTGTTTCAAAGAAGGGTCAGCCTAGAGGTTCTTCCAACCAGCCATTGAGAAACCAAAGGCCATGACAGTAGAAGCAAAAAATATAATGAGTTGGATGGATCCCTACATCCAATATCTAGAAATTGGCAAGATAAATGAGGAAGTCACTAATCTAAAGGGATTCACATTCAAAGCCACACAATATCTCATGATTGAAGGCAAACTTTCTCAAAGAGTATCCACTTCACTATTGCTCAGAGGTGTCAAGGAAAAAGAGAGAAAGAAATCCTTTGGGAAGTACGCTCTAGTGAATGTGGTAGTCATTTAAGAGAAAAAAATTTGGCGCATCGGGTTCATTGACAAGGCTACATCTAGCCAACCCTCATGAGAGATGTAGAGGATTATTCAAAAAGCTGCAATCAATGTTAGAAGTATGCTTCGTTGTAGCACCGACCAACCCACAAGATACATTTGTTGTCAGTCGTCGACCTTTCACCATTTGGGGCTTGATATCCTAGAGTTGTTTCCACCTTCAAAAGGCCAACACAAGTTCCTTTTAGTCCCTGTGGGCTACTTTTCAAAATGGATTGAAACAAAGATACTTGTTTGGATTACTATGGTTGTCATCCAAAATTTTATCTGTATTGAAATCGTTTGCCAGTATGGCTTACCCCTAATACTTATCACCGACAATGGAACAAAGTTTGTTGATCAAAGGGTAAATGATTTCTGCCAAAGTTAGGAAATCAACCTAAAATTCACATATTTACATCATCCTCAGACAAATGGACAAGCAGAGGTTGCCAACGAGACAATTTTAAATCTATTAAGGAAGAAATTGGAAGAAAAAAAATGTAATTGGGTTTCGTCGGTTCTACAAGCCATTCAAACGTCACCAACATCAGCGATAGGACAAACTCCTTACACATTTTCCATTGGTATAGTCATCATATCCAAAGGTTCATTACAACCACTGTGTTTGATAAGGAGAATCTCATCGATTAACAGAAAGGGATAATGATTGCACTTGACCTATTAGAAGAAAATTAAACAAATGTATCTCTCCGACAAAAAAAAGTGAAGAGTGTTGTTCAATACTACAATAGGAATGTCTGAGAGATAACATTCACAACCAACGACCTAGTCCTAAAGCAAGCTGACCCAGTAGCACAAGGACATGTGGTCAACAAACTTGATTAGACCTGAATCAACCCATTCATTAGAGATCAAAACGTCATCCAGGAGCTTAGACATTGAGCACATACACCAGAAAAAAGGTTACTTGGACATGGAGCAGAGATGATCTCAAGAGGATTTTTTTCCTTAAAACAAACATATTGTACCGACACAAATAAAAGATAAAATGAGTTTTTTGCTAACAAAACGTTTGAATTTTTATTTAAACAAAAAATTAACATAAATATTAGTTAACTATGTGATTATACCCTATATTTGAACAATACTCCAGGAACTAGAGACGTTTTTGCCCCTTAGCATCAAGACAACACTCAGAAAACTGAAGTACTCTCAAAAGCCAACTGATAGAGGTGTTAAGTTGTCCGATTAGCCAAAAATGAGTTGATCATCTTACAAAACTCACCTTAAAGTTGATTTTCCAAGTATTGAGCGAACAAACTTCTAGAGGTGGTTACCTGCTCAATAGTGACAAAGCTCCGTGAAAGGTATCTGGAAAATCTCTCTTGAAAAGTATTGACAACTACCCCCTATGAGGAGTGGTGAGACCAAAAGAAAACTTGAGTCTAGTGATCAAACAACTAAAACTTTGGTTCACATGCGTCCAGTGTTGACACCTTAAAATAAACTGATATGATGCATATCACCAGAGTGGTTGTGAGAATATAAAACAACTGACAATGACTCCATGGCATCTGATCGATGTATATTGAGAAAAATGTAAAACGACCGACAAAGGCACCATGATTTCTGACTGGCATACATAAATTAAAACGAAATTTATATGACTTGAGCTAGGCAAAGAACACATCAAAATCAGCTAAAAAGTGGCGAACAAAGTGATATCATAATCTAGTAAAGCATAAGAGAAACAAAAGGTAACATTACAAGTAAAATCGACTGAAGATCATATTTCATTCATATAATTGTTCCATTACAAGTATTTTTAACGAAAACTTTCATATAAATTGGTTCAGTTACATATAAAAAAAATTCTTAAGTATAGGAGTTTTCATGCTGAGTGTTGGATAATTCATCGTCTATCACATTATTGGCCTCAAACTCCTCTCTATGTNCTGCAATTTTATATATATGCCATGTTGCCTATACTTGATAGGTGTATTCCACTTTGTTAAGTCAAAATAAGAGTACTTCTGATGCAAGCTAAAGACTTCGGTGGTGCCCATGTGAGCATTAGCCATATAAATACAAAAGAATCAAGTTGTCTTTCCTTATAAAAGCTTGAAAGTTTTGAAAATTTGAGAATTTGGGTGTTTTATTTGTAAAAATCTGAAAGTATTGGGTGGTCTATTTGTGAAAATCTGAAAATGTTATGTGCCTCATTTGCAAAATCTAGAAACTGTGGGTTTTGTATTTGCAAAATCTGAAACATTTGGGTGACGTATTTGCAAAATTTGAAACATTTAGGTGGCAAATTTGGCTTTGGGAGCTTGTCTTTTCTCTCTACTTGCTCCTTAGTTAAATAATTTTAAAGCATGATTAAGTTCACATTCTAGTTTACATTTTGGCAAGCTTGGAAAGTTGTGATGCCTCACTTTTACAAAAATCTGAAAGTTTACATGCTACATTTACAAAGCTTGGAAAGTTTATAAATGTTTTGGTGCTATACTCGTGTGAAAATCTGAGATGTTGCATATTCTCTTTGCAAAGGTTTATGACTTTGGTGCTTTACATTTGCAAAAGCTGAAACTTATCATATTCATTTTGAAAGGTTTGGAAGATGACAATGTTTTACTTCTATAAACTTTAAGAGTTTTATTTGAAAACTTAGGAAAGTCTCAATACTTTACTTTTGCAAAACCTGAAAGCTTTAAGCATTTGAAAATTTTGGAAGTCTCTCTGAGTCATTTTTATTTTTTTAAGGTTTGAAAGTCTTTGGAGTCTTTTAAAAACATATTTTGTGGGTTGAATTGGCTTCAGTTTAGAGCTTGTAAAAACACGTCTTTTAGGCTGATTCGGGTTGCAGTTTTGCCCTGTTTAATAGGAGTTTTGTTGGTTGTTTTTAAGATGTATTTAGCACTGATCTGGGCTGCTGTTTTTGCCGTCTTAGTGATATGTTTGGTTTGCATTTTGAGGCTTTTATACATCGATTTAGGCACTTTTAAGTGCTGATTTTTTGGAGGCTTTCAAGCACCTTTTGAGACTGATTCGATCATTGTTTTGAAAAAATTTAAACGCCTTTAGGCCGATTCGCTTGCGGTTTTGCCCCTTGCTTTGTTGATTTTTTTAGAAGTAGGTCGGTCTCCTTCGTTGATTTGTTTTAAAACAGTTAAGTTAAAAATGAGAATTTTTTATTTAATTATTTTCATGATTGATTTACGGTCTTAAAAAAATAAAAAGAAATGGGAGGGAATTAAAAAAAATGATATTTAATCTGTTGAGATGACTGAAACCTAAAGGGGAAATAAGATAGCAAACCATTCACAATTTCTTTTACATAAGAAGAATTAAATTATAACTGTGAAAATTATTGAGAATTGGGAGAAAGTAAGAGCTTAAACGATTTAAGAGTTGGTGCATGAATTGAAAGATTAATAAGCTATCAATTAGGACCCCTAAGCAATGAATAACCTTAAGCCCAATTGTTTTAATTAGGATTGAAGCAGATTTCACGAACTTTTTTTGCCAAAATTATAGGTTTACCCCTAAGTCTTAATAGCTTGATAGTGAGATAAGTTTGATCTAAAGATGCTTCAGAATTAGTTGGAAAACACAATTGAAAACAAACACTTTAAAACACTTCAGACTCAAGTTAAAATGTAAGCTTCCTAGATTTTAGGAGCACACCCTAGGTGAGAGTCCCTCTACCTAATTTTCAAATGAACACTGAAGCTAGACACCTAACCCTAATTTATAAGTTAGTTAAAGCAATAGACAAGGTATGCACTAGGCTGTGGTTCATGATTGATTTAATTAAATCAAATAATGAAATTCTCTTCATAACTTGACCTAAAATGAAACCAATGCTCCGGGACTTGAGCTTGAATTTTACATTTAAATTATCCTGACAATTGTGCACATTCCCAACGTCACATAAATTATCTACCCTTGGTCTTTTAAACGTGACATTGTATTTTGTTTGATTTGTTTGTGTTTTTTTCTACGATTTGTTTCGAGTCTCTGTGGGTCGATTTCAGTTTTCCTCAGAGCTTTTCATGTGCTACTCCGTTGTTTATTCTGTTATACATAAACACATGTTTGTCTTGTTAGCTAAATTTTTTTACTATATTTTTATCTTTTATTCTGTTATACATACACATGTTTGTCCTGTTAGCTAAATTTCTTTACTATATTTTTATCTGTAAAGTTGATCTCATTTATAGGTACAACGATAACGAGAAATTAAAGTACCCAAAGTTTACATTACATTTATAATACTTTATTGCATTTTCTCTATTGTTCTTTACGATGTCTTTCCTTTATATTGCTTTTATTTACCGCATCTTATACTGTTTCCATTTACTGTTCTTCCTTATAACATAGTTTGTTTATGCATGCTCTAAGTTAACTACAAAACCTTTAGGATATAGCCTGGTTTAGGACATATAAAACAGTAAATCACCAAATAACAATATTGCACACTCACATATAAGACACTAAACCTGAAACTGCTACTACATGGAGTATGAAGCAACCATTCGTAGGCAGCACGACCATGACGTAGCAGACAAAGGATGAGGATCTACAGCAGTACAAGTCTACGACAATTAAACATTTTCCTTAGTTTAAATAACAACTCATAAGACTTTGAGATAGTTTGCTAAGCGCAACGTGAATCCTCACATATTATTTTTAGGTTTTTGCACAACCTTGTTGTCCAATTATAAGTCTTAATACTTTTAGGATTCTGAGGTTACCGTACGGTACGACATAAATCCTCCTATTTTTCTAAGCTATTTGCACGATCAGATATCGTGCGAATGTCAGTCGTAAATTTAAAATAAATTGCAGGATTAAACATCGAATATCATTTCAAAGACATAAAGCCAAACAATAGGATAGTTTGGAGGTCATCGGGATTTTCCTTAGATTCGTGATATCCCCTACTCTTCATTCTTTTGGATTCCTTAAAATAATTGTTCCTATTTGAACCACTCCCATTTAATTTTCTCGTGTCCAATCTTGGAAACCCAAACTTTAAAATCTTGACGGTAGAACCACTGATATTAATCGAGAGTCTTCTTAAGTGATTCCGATCATTTAAGATGAATTTAACTATAGGGGTTTGCCTCTACAGGGAACTTGGAACACAAGAAAAATAAACCCTATCAAATCCTTATATTAGGTAGGAGAACTTGTCGGTCATACATAAAAAGTTTTGCAGAGCAAACGGATGTCACAGAATTCTTTTGTTTGGATGGTTGAGCCTATTACAAGTGATATGTTTATTCTTCGAGATGGTGTATTACTTGTGGTATGGCGTTCAGTCATTCAAACTATTCAATATGTGAGACTCGTTTAGTCTCATCTATTTTCAAAATTAAAATATTACTTTCAAAAATAAAAAAATCACGTATTTATATTAAAATTATTTTCATATTTACAAAAAACAATCATTTTCCAAAATAACGGCCGACACTAGAGAATGAAAATGGATCTCTATATAAATTACCTAAAGAAATATTTAAAATCCTATGGGTACGAACAAATTTTTTTTTTTTTGGAAAAACTCAGTTTCTCAAAAGTACTTTTAGCAAAAATTATTAGTAACATGATCATTGTATATGGCTTGAAGCTTGTCTTTTAGAGCCAAATACAATAAGGAAAGATTAGAGAAAAATGTACCAACCACACTCTAAGAAACAATAATGTTGAAGTACCAAATATTTTTTAAAGAAAAATTCAGCTTGTCAAAAGTACTTTGAACAGAGGTTCTTAATAATAATATCAAAACAGTACAATACAATAAGGTAAGATTAGAGAAACATGTGTCAACTGCACTCTAAGAATCAATCATGTTGAAGTGTCAAATATTCAAACAATAGCTGTATGCAGCAACACAAATAGTAAATCAATAAATTTAAGTGGTTCACAAACATGTTTTAAAAACCTTTATCAAAAGGTCTTCTTGCGAACACACATGACATGCTCAGTAAGATAATATTTGGTATGCATTCAAGAGATATAAAATTCTTGAGGATAGAAATTGGAAAAACCAATAGAAAAAGAAATTATAATACTTTGACATTGTCTTCATACCTGAAAGTCATTGAAAGCAACATGAAGGTTTGAATCAATATTAGTTCCAGTAGATGGATTCATTTGTTGAGAGAACAAATCTAATTTATCAATGGT